>JAQJVL010004289.1:0-47041 GCA_035578905.1 Stictocephala bisonia | reverse complement strand
TCCTTTCGCAAAGTTCAATCTGCCACGGAAGCACGCACAAAGAAGATCTTGAAGCACAAACTATGGCGGGAGTTCACACAAGAAATTAAATGTACAAAATATCACACACAAAATTATTAAAAGACGTTTAAGAGTGGTTAACAGAGATTTAGAGAAACAATATAGAAACAGCACGAGGCAGAGGGCCTCCAAAAGAGTATATGAGAGAAGTGCGTTGAGCCAGGGACGTTACAAGACAGAGTTTTCTAGACAGAGTTTCTAGACAGAGTTTCGAGACAGAGTGGCGTGGCAAAACCCCGCGTGGTGCAAAACGATTTTAGAACAGTGCATTCTAACCAATCAGATTTCAAGACGACTGACTACGTCATATCGCCTGATTTATGTCGCTTTTAGAAAGCGTTATCCCCCTCTCTCTCTCTCTGTTGAGATATTTCAAATTAAAAAATAATACAACTTAAAATGCGCTCTTGGCTTAAAAACTATTTCTTAATGCTAAAGTGTTAACACATTAAATGCTATTATAAAGACTTAAAATATAAGTTATAAGTACTGAACAATAACATTGACAAAGATTAACTTAAAAGTTATATTAAACTTCAAATAATTTATCCAAAACTCGTACTTGATAAATAACAGTCAAGGGGAGATCATTATGTATTATTCTCGTACAAATTATAGCAAACTTTATTAACCGTATATAGGATTTTAAAGTTCTTTAATTATTATATATTAGAAAACTAATTTCATTCGTGGTTTTACCTTTTTTTTACTTACGGTATAACAATATTCAATTTACTTCCGTATTTAATATCTGGTTTAATAAGTAATTTAACATTATGTATAGGTTATTAAAGTAACGAATTTAGTAAGTAAAATTTAAAATGTTTCGATTGAAATCGGTTTGTTCTGTTAGATAAAAAAGTTTCAAAGTCTAGACAAAATGGTAAGTCTACTTTTAGAGGGCACAAATCACTGTAATTGACTCTGAATCTGTGAAATATCGGTTTTCTCGCCATATTCTGTGAACTGGCCATGCGTTTGGTCAAATTAAATTGTAAATTTTCCGATCAAAATCAGTTTGTTCACTTAGATAAAAAAGTTTTAAAGTCTGCAGAAATCTGTAAGTATACTTTAAGAGGGCGCAAAGTTATAATATTTGACTCTGAATCAATAAAATATAGTATTTCTCGCCATGTTTAGCCATGTCCTATGATCTGGCTATGCATGCTTTAAAACTAACTTGTTAATTTTCCGATTGAAAGTCGTTTTTTCTCCTAGATAATAAGTTTCACAGTCTAAGAAAATCTTTAAGTCTACTCTTAGAGGCCATAAATTAACCAAATTGATTTACACGCACAAATTGAAAATCTACCTCTATCTACGGATGAAGGAGGTGAGAAAGAGCAAAAAGTCATAAGGCCAAAGTTGTAGATCGTCTCAAATCAGACACAGAAAATAGTGTTAGTTTTGATGTATAACCGTTCATTTAGCCGCTACAGTTCAATTTGAGAAACGCTGTTTTTGGCATTTAAAATTGTTTGCACTAAAAAGGCTGCCATCTTCGATGTACTAGGAATTTTTCATAATCCAGTCATATTGCTCATCTACAACATAAGGCCTTTCACACTACAATTTCACAATTTCACAAATTCACACTCTACATTTCACTCTCATAGGCTTAGTCCATGTTTAGTTACAGCGTTGAGTTAATGAGTCAGTGGTATTTGCCTTTTATAGGTATAAAATATAATATTTCAACAAAAAACATTATATTTTAATGTTGAATATTAAAAGAAAATAACTCAAATTCCTTTTTTAAAGATGTTTTTGAAAAGTACAATACAATATTACTAATTGAAAAAGTCAATATAATATTCTGAAGTGTTTTTTCCAACATTCCAGTGTACAACGTCATTCAACCATGACAGGCGGCAAACGGGCGTCGCTTCCGGAACCGATCGTTCGTCATACAAAGGCCGTTTTGTCTGACAGCCCGCTCTGACATATATTAAAAACTCCATTCTTCCACAAAATAGTGTTACTGTACTCAAGAGAGTCATATAGCTTACATAAACGCATAATAATTAATTGTTGTGAAGCAATTATATTAATGTGTTGTATTGTCGTTTTTAAACATGAACTAAAAACATTAAATGACTCATAAAAGAGGTAATTAAAGGTTTATTTTAAGTGAATTTGTTGAAACCTAAACGTTAGGCTATTCTGATTGTTACTCATAATACGCTTGATAAAAAAGTTTTAAAGTCTGCAGAAATCTGTAAGTATACTTTAAGAGGGTGCAAAGTTATAATATTTGACTCTGAATCAATAAAATATAGTATTTCTCGCCATGTTTAGCCATGTCCTATGATCTGGCTATGCATGCTTTAAAACTAACTTGTTGATTTTCCGATTGAAAGTTGTTTTTTCTCCTAGATAAAAAGTTTCACAGTCTAAGAAAATCTTTAAGTCTACTCTTAGAGGCCATAAATTAACCAAATTGATTTACACGCACAAATTGAAAATCTACCTCTATCTACGGATGAGGTACACGCTGTACACATGTAGGATTATGAGCTATAAAGAATATGAAACTGTTAATTTTTATAATTATATTTTTATTTAATTAACCCTGACATATCATAAAATGCGAACAAAACTTTAATAGTTTAATCGAATACAGTAACACCTTTTAAGTCCATTGTTTACAGAATGTTCAATTTAATAGTTTAACAGTTTTAAAAATCCAAGGTATTTTTTATTTAAACTCATAAAAAGCATCACATTCATCAGTATATATCCTAATTTTTTATTATATATATATTTTATATTAATAAAAATATATATATTAATATAATTGCATAAAATAATATTAATGTTATACTTGAATGTTCAGATTTATTTTTGTGTATAGTTTATCTAATTATACTGTAAGACTAATATTTCTTTATTACTTTCTGTTAATATTTAATTGATATTAATATTTTACCGTTGTTCTTTTCTTCTCTAAAATTATTATAATTTTTTATGAAGAAAATGCTAGAAATAAATATTTATAGAAGCTTTCCTTATAAGTCAAACTGGCGTGCGAGTTTTTGCGTGTTTATTTTATTTTAATGCTGAAATATATTTGGACATTTCTATATTTTTAGGGAAGATTTGATAAAATTGAGCCACACTAAATTAATCATCACATTTATGCAGCTACTGCGTCAGAAGAGCCGGTTGTATCGGTTTCCACTACAATGGACAGGATGGGCACTAGTAATGCAATTATCGATATATTGGACTTCCACTATATCGTGCTTAATCCTGTTCTCAAACTAAACGGTCAAAACGTTAAGTCCACCCTACCCCACTTTTTAAATAGGCATTATACAAGGTTGAGCAAAATTCTGGAATATATATACAAATTTTATGACTATTAAAAGAAAAGTAATGACACTTTGTTCCATTTTTATGTTTTACCTTATACCAAACATTTACACATATATTATCCGTTTGTCGTATGGTCACTAAATTCTTTGAGAGACTATATTTTCTGACTTAGTCATCCATTTGACCTCAGATTTGCACTTTTGTGTTGTACAAACAAATGCCTTTAAATGACGTTTATCTCGAGGTAGTCTTACATTTAATATTTCTAAGAGTTCCTTCTTGGGCAATCCCCTGGTGAACGAAAAAGGATTGTTTTTCGTGTATGCATACTTGTGTTTTTACAAGTAAAATGTGTCTAAATGTTAGGTATAGCGACATATACATAACTACAAAGTTTCATTATGTGTATTTCAATGGTTTTCAAATGAATAACTATATTTTAGAGTTTTGCCCAACCCTTTCAGGGGGACGGCCCACGAGGAGTTGAACAACAATCTTAAACGTAAGCCTAGGTCGAATTTAGTATCAAATGATATTTCTATTTAAGATAAATGAATTCCCATAAACCGGACTTCGAGAGGTTTATCCTTTCCAGAGTAGCGGTCATTTGAAAGTAACTAATTTGAGCAACATTATTTTTCCACTATATAGTTTTTTAATTAGCATAATACGTGTTGGTACATATACAGTACAAGTAAACGTCACACAACACAAATTTATTACAATATAAGCACAAAATGCACAAGTATATTACAATACAAGTACAAAATACACAAATATTACGGTGATCGATTTCGGTGAACCACGCTCACCTTCCTCAGACCAGAGGGATTCACAAAATAAAACATTTACGAGTAAAATATGTGTAAATGTGTTGATTATTTTGTGAATCCCTCTGGTCTGAGGAAGGTGAGCGTGGTTCACCGAAATCGATCACCGTAATATTTTTGCATTTTGTACTTGTATTGTAATATATTTGTGCATTTTGTGCTTATATTGTAATAAATTTGTGTTGTGTTACGTTTACTTGTACTATTTTCCACTATTTAACAATTTCAAGTAAATTATTCTGATAGCAAATTATACTTTTTGGAACACAATTACTAAAAAAAATTAAATCATCAATTTATTTGTGAAAAAATAACGTTGTTGTGAAAGCATTTCCATATTTTTTCCACCTTGTATATTTTATCCAAGAGGACCAGATAATGTAATGAAGAAACTAAACGGCCGTTTAAGAAATAAACGCTAGT
Source organism: Stictocephala bisonia (assembly GCA_035578905.1). Classification (NCBI taxonomy): domain Eukaryota; kingdom Metazoa; phylum Arthropoda; class Insecta; order Hemiptera; family Membracidae; genus Stictocephala; species Stictocephala bisonia. The sequence goes on along the minus strand of JAQJVL010004289.1, from coordinate 42,410 downwards.
GAAAGATTATTTATTACAATCAGCTATTACAGTAGAATCAAATTCAAAACGTAGATAAAATAAATATTTCTTGACTGTAACAATATATTTTACAGTCAAAAAATACTATAATTTACAGTATAAGAAAAACATAATTTACAGTAAAAAAAAAATAGCCCTAGGGTATTTATAAAACGAGGGGCAACGTTTTTCTAAAATCAATATAGTTACAAACATAACTAAATAAAAGCAGTATTTATAATTTCTACAGATAATAAACTAATTATCATAAAAATTCTGTTTTTAACATTAATTCAAACTAAATTTAGTTTTGTAAAATTTTAGAATAGATAAAAAAAATCCGATTATTCTTGGGATATAAAGCTTTTGTAAATCAAATAAAGGTGTCAGGTGAAAATGGACATCATCGATAGGTATTTCATGAAGAGTGATTACTTAATAACTCCCCAACTGGACAGGTGAAAGCCAACAGCTGTTCATTCAACTTTAAACGGACTATTATTGATTCAACAGTGGTTGTTTGATAATATTGTCCTCTCGTGTTGTCACATAACTTTCTTCAATATGCATTAGCACAGAGAAAGTATTGTGATCGAAAAAAAAATATTTTTCAAATTGGTCGAAAAATCCATTTTAGGGTCCTCTGAACCCAAGAAAGTGGTTTTTCGAAAAAATATTCTTTGTGTCTGTTCGTATGTGTGTTTGTGTGTATTTGCAGTTCGCTGGAGAACAAACGGATGGATAATTTTTATGAAATTTGGTATGCAAGTACAATATCTCCAGACTATTCTTTACTTTTTTGACATTTTTTTTTTATTTTTATGTTAAAAAAACATACAAAAATTGAATGTTCTAAAAAATGTCTCTAACCATTTTGATTAAATTTTCAGGAAATATGTGAATTGTAATTTAAAATATTTTATTATAAACCACATATCTAGCTTGACTAGTTATTGAGTTCTGGAAAAAACATATTTGGGAATCAAACTAGTAATTTTCAAAGTTTTGATTTTTTTGTGTTTAATATGGAGGAAAGTTGTTTCACCTGTAACGTTTCCCCTGCCTAGAGTTCTTGCCAAGCTAAATGATACTCTACGCTATATCACATCAATTTCAACCTTTAATGTAAGAGTGTTGAACTCCTTCTAAAATGATGGAGTTCACAATTGACGATCGCAATTAACTATAATATAAATTTCAAGTACTTTTTCTATACTCAACGATTTAAAATAGCATTAAAAATGTCATACATAACTGTAATCATGATCTATTTATTTAAAATTAAAAATAAGGATTGACGTGATCAACAAAAGGAATTTAAAATTCATTTGTTCTCATTTTATTCATATACTGACAGGCGAAAAAGAAGAAGACAATAATTTATGTTTGAAATAAAAATGTGGTTTGCGACGGACCTTTATCAAATTAACAATGTAGAGAACGTTTTCAATGTTTCTTAGATATCAATTTTAAACAGATTTACTATTTGATAACATTATTACTTGTTTTATTAAATAACAGGAAATCGAAAATATTATACATAAAATATCCAAGTCACATTGTTCCTTATGGCAATAATTTCATTTTTAATTAAAATTTGTATATCTTAGCAACAAGATGTGCTATTAAAAAGCCTGTTATCATTAATAAAAACGTTTTATATAGTAGATATTACAAATGTTATACTTTGAATAACTTCAATTAAAAGGTTTGACTTTTGTACTGATAGCCTGATTAACAATTAGTTACATTGTTACTATATTGTTAGTTATCAATTAGTAATTAATAATATATAGTATCTGCTTACCATATGCCCTGTAATATTTGAGTTCAATAAATGGTTAATTACATGAAAGAAGATTTAATATACATTATTTTACAGGGCTGAATTTTATATTTTACTGATTGTTAGGTGTAAAAATATAAATGCCTGTTGAAAGCATAAGTGATCGGTGTTTGGCAACAATCATCTCTTGTATAAACAAAGAATATTACTTCAGCTGCTATCACTTACTACTCATGGTATGCTCACAGTAATCTCTGAAACGTTATACATTCCTGTAAATAATTAACATAAGTACTATTGCTGCTGGCTCCCAATATTGATTGCGTTGTTACGTTCTTCTGTTTAACTTTAAGTACGATGTTTTTATTGAATTCTAAAAATATATTGATTAATATCTGATTTTAGAGAAAATGTATAATTTAATCGATCGAAACTGTTTCACAATGTAAAAACTCAAGGTTGACAATGAACCAGACGAAACTTCAGCCCTCTGAATGATTCAGATAAATCCCGGCTTGTCAGACCCTGCTTGCCACTCCATTTCCATATCGGCCCACCCCCTTCACCCATCCCTCTCCACCACCATTTCTCTTTTAGCATTTACCGATATAGCGCTCCCAATTCTTTGATTTGTTTTCAACTAACTGCAAATGTTTTCAATCAAACAGTTTGACTAAATTGTCTGCGAAGTAAAAAGATGTAGTTTTGTTTCCAATGATTACTCCCAAATTTCAAAACTTTACCAACATACAAAGATTACTTATTCAACTAATTCTTGAATACTTAGTTATATCCCCGATTAATTGGTATTCCGGCCGCTCACCCCAACACGTACGCTGGTATTATTGACCAACTCACCCACACAAACACGTAAGATAATATAGACCTACCCACCCAACCACCCATTCACATACAGTGCTATTATGGGATTGGAATTAGTATTAGAACATTTTGATACTATATTTTAAACATTAATAAAAAGAATACTGAACAACTAACTTCACTCGCCAGTTCACATGGGCTACAGGCCTGAGAGTAAAGTGTATTCAACGAGTGAAGAACCGATCGTTGGCTCAGAGGAAATTTGAACCTTGGACCTAACCCTCCACAGTCCGAAGCATTTAAATTTTGACTGTTTTATTTTGACTATTCTGAATCATATTAAATAGTTAATAATAAAATGTAAGTATGTAATCACAAAAATAATACAAGTCAATTATGTATTTAAAGATTTTTTTTTAATTTTGGATAATTGGGAAACAATGATATTAAAATTCCAGTTTCTCAAATTTCATAAGTAAATATATCAGTCGAGTAATACCAGCTGTCGAATAAAAAGTAATATACATTACTGAGCCACCACACCATCAAAAATTATAAACTTGTTATAATTGTATTTTTTTTTTTTTTTTTTTTTTTTTTTTTTTTTTTTTTTTTTTTTACATATCAATAACGCATCTTCTAAGGAAACATCAAACATTATTAAAAGTACTAAAATAATCTATTCCTATAAAAGGCAAATACCACTGACATTCTCACCCGTCGCTGTAACCAAAAAAGGCTACGAAGCTGATATGTTGCAGAGTCAAAGGTTGTAAATGTGCAATAAGAAGGAATTTGGAAAAATTCTTAGTAAATCGAAGATGGCAGCCTTTTTAGTGCCAAACATTTTAAATGCCAAAAACAGCGTTTCTCTAATTATTGGACTGTAGCAGCTAAATGAACGGTTGTACAGTAAAACTAACACCATTTTATGCACCTGATTTGAGATGATCTACAACTTTGACCCTCCTTCATCCTTAGATAGAGCTAGATTTTTAATTTGTGCGTGTATATCAAATTGGTTAATTTGAGGCCTCTAAGAGTAGACTTACAGATTTGTCTAGACTGTGAAGCTTTGTTATCTAGGAGAACATACTGTATTCAATGGGAAAATATACAATTTAATCTGAACACATGTATAGTGAGGTCATAGGACATGGCTAACCATGGCTAGAAACCGATATTTCACTGATTCAAAGCCAATTACCGTACTTTGCGCGATAGAGATAAAAGTAGCCTTACAGATTTGTTTAGACTATGAAATTTTGTTACCTAGGAGAACACTGTTTTCAATCGGATTAACAATTTTGTTTTAAAGCATTCATAGCCAGATCATAATACATGGCTTAAAATGGTGAGAAACACAATATTTTATTGATTCAGAGTCAAATATAGTACTTTGTGCCCTCTAAAAGTAGACTTACATATTTCTCCACACTTTGAAACTTTTTTATCTAAGAGAGCAAACTGATTTAAATCGAAAAATTTACAATTAAATTCGACCAAATGCATAGCCAGTTCCACATGACATGGCTAAATAAGGCGAGAAACCCGATATGTCACTGATTCAGTCAACTATAGTAATTTCTGCTCTCTAAAAGTAGACTTACCTATTTGTCTAGCCTTTGAATCTTTTGTATCTAAGGGAACAGACTGATTTCAATCGAAAATTTTTAAATTTAATATATATATAACAGCTATTTACCACTCATCACTATTTCTCCAAAACTATACGTCTAATTGACTTGATATTTTGACATAGGCTAATCTTGACTACTAAAGGCTCAATAAGAAAAGATTTTCCTCTCCGACCTCAGGAATCCGTCCAACTGGCCTCCAAAAGTCCAATGATATTCTTATTAATTTATTTATTTATTTGATTAACAGCTAACAAATAAAAACAAATGGAGTAAAATTGTGGTAGGCTAAACTTTTTAAATTAAACATAATTGAGTACAGTAGTAAACTATACATAACATCAGATGTTCTAAATTGGATATAATTTGGATACTGTGTAAACTGAAATGTTGCTGCACATTTCAACTACACAAACAATACTCTATATTTTAACCGACGAAGTGGGCGGGTACAGCTAATTAATATATATTTTCGAACGTACTTTTCCTCTAACTTAAAATACTCTAAAACTAATAATGGTAATTAATATTCACCTTTTGGATAAAAATTATAGATATTTACATTGTAAAGTAAGTGAGAAACATATTGAAATTTGTAATAAGCCTTAGAAATAGCAAAAAAGTTATGTTATTAGTTTGTTTGCACTTTAAACTGTAACGTTGTTATACTTTAAATATGATATTACACTTTTAAGTATAAAAATGTTTTTTAATTGACATATAAAATGTTCAACTTTATTTTTCTAGGTGAGAGAGAAGAGAGTTCGATTTTCCTTAAGGTAAGAATTACTCCAGTTTCCTGACAAAATAACTAAGATATCTGAGCATCGAGCGTTCTACAGACTAAGTGCTGAAACAACCAGTCGTATGTTCTAATTCTAAAACAATAACAAACATGAAACTAACATAGTAATGGCTATAAACCTCTTTCCTTAATAGGTACACATTAAGCGTTAATATACAGATAGTAGCTTTTTATTATTACTATTATAAGGCGATGAAATATAATGTATAAAGTGAATTAGCTATGAAGTACACTTACCCAATACATTAACCTATAGTTTTATTTCATCATTATTGTGTTTTCTAAAAATATCATTTTCTCATTCAAAATAAATAACTCCAATTTAAAAAGCATTCATTTATACAAGAAAAATTCACATGCATTTTAAAAGGGCCTAATTATTTATCGTTTGAAGATGAATAATTAACTAACTTAATTTAGTTACTTATTAATCTTCTAAACTAGATACAATAACCTTAATTTAATTATTATTAGGAATAATATTGATAGCTAAACTTATTATTTTTATTTACATTTCAATAACGTATAAACCATATTTTATTGTTTTTTTACATTTATAAGATAGTAAAATGTAAATAAATAATATTATCCAAACTTTCAATAAATTTACTTTTATTTTGGATATTCTGAATCATATTAAATAGTTAATAATAAAATATAAGTATTTAATCACAAAAATAATACAAGTCAATTATGTTTTTAAAGATTTTTTTAATTTTGGATATTTGGGAAACAATTATACTATAATTCCAGTTTCTAACAATTTCATAAGTAAATATCGAAGGAATATAGCAATATTTTTTAAAGATAAATATTCTTAATTAACACGAAGATGCATGGTGTACCTTAGGTAGATAATATCTAATAAAAGTTTTTTTCGACATTAATAAAATCATTCAGTTTTGAAGTACAATGTCACCCTTTAGTTTGTTAATATATGCCTTCATTAAAAATAAAACTGAAAAAATTGTCTAATTTGTTCAAATTGTCTTTATTTACGTTGTTTACACTACCATGTTAACTAGTACATTAACAATGCAATGTTTATCGCAACAGATCCGTATAGAAAGTAAGTAGTTTTTCAAATATAAAAATGTTTCTTATTCCATAAACATCAGCATATTCTAATTTCTGTTTAAAAATCAGTCATGTGTTTTCTATCCTTTCTAATTTAGAGTACGTATAACTCTGGTAGTTCTAAAAAATGTTAAATTTAACACATGCTATCACACATAGATCACCACATGTTTTAAGTTTTATATTTATGAAATTAATTAGAATACTTTCGTGAAATATTTAAAATTGTTCAAAGTTGTTACTTAAATTGTATAAACAAAGTAGGCAAGGTACATTAGAAAATTAAACATTATAAAGTCTAGTTTGGTATAACATTGTCGTGTTAATCTGAAATATTAACAGATTAACTTCTTAAACAGAACAACTCGAGTAGTTGTTTGAACAATTAATTATAATGGATTCTGTGTTTGAAGGAGCTATAAAAACATTTGCTTGACACGGTACTGAATCAAACTTGTACCTTAATCAATGTATCGTATTGTAATGGAGGGCAAAGCTAACTCTCCTCTATGAAATACACGTTTGTCAATGTCAGAGATGACCGGCATAACTTTGCCGTCTACCTCCAGCACAATTCTCATTTGAACACATCTAAATATATCACAACATGTTTTAAGTTTTATATTTATGAAATTAATTAGAACATGTATTATTCTGCCTCGTAATAAAATGTGTACTCAAATAACAGTAGTTTATGCATGAAAGTTATTATATATTATTATATTATATACTATTAATTATTCTCAGAACAGGTTAAGAGTTGCATTAATTTCTTATTATAAAATACACATACATCCTTATATTAATAACGTGTAGGGTATCTTGTATACAACATTACTATCTTCCAATATAGTATTCGTGTATACAGTATCGTTGAATTAAAAAATATATTTTGTACTAAAAAACGATCAAAAAAGTAAATAGTACAAAAAAAGGCCTAACAAATAATACTAATATCAAAGCAAATTTTGAATTAAAATTATTATTCTGTAAATTGGTAATTTATTTCTTGAATGTTATCCTTGTAAGAAATATGAATTTTTGTAACATAAATTTAGAAACAATTTCTTAAAGTTAAACAAGATCAAGATTATATATATAGGTTTTACAAAGTTGTACAAAACCTCCCATTCCCTATATCTTGATCAATCCTTGCTTTTTTCGGAATGAAAAGCAAATATACGTCACGTTACAGAATGCTGACGTAGTGAACGACAATCATCTAATGTATGTAAAAAATAAATTAAAATCAATGTAACAAAAATTAATGAAAATTACATGGAACAGTAGTAGGGTTTTGCCGTTCCTGGCCCAGTATTATCTAGGGTGGATAATCCACCGTAAATTTTAGATTGATATTTTCATAATTTGGTTAGACTGATAATTTCACAGTTTGCTTGGATTGATAATTTTTCATGGTTGAAAATTTTGTGTTTGCCGTTCCTGGCACAGTGCTAGGCGTGAATTTTGATGGGGAAAAAATATGAGTGTTGAATGTTCTAGTTTTACGCGTGGGGTTGAGTTTTGTCTACCGTAATTTCTGTAGGTGTAGATAAACAATGTTATTTACAAATGGGTTCAAGATCAGGCGATTGTCTTGATCCACGATTGTAACAGTGATTTGCTGTATTTTTCGCAGGGCACTATCTAACGGAGCATAATATCTCTGGAGCGGCGTTTCTGATATTTTGTAGCCCCGCGGTACGGCTGGGAAAAATGTGTATAGCAGTCGATGTTCTTTGTGCTTGTGCAAGTGTTCGTCGTGATTGGAGTAACTGTTTTCAACCAAATTGCAATGTATCTCGACTGTATCCACAGCTCTGAGATTCGGTGGTTTCGTGGCTTTTATGACATGGTCGGCCATGTAGTAAAAACGTTCGTTACTGTAGTCTTCTTTTTCCTCAGACTGCATTTCGAACCCCAGCAGGTTTCGTATTGTGGAGTCAAAACTGAACTTGAGCGGTGAAACTATCGATACCCTGTCATCCATTTTCGCTATGCTGAACCTCGCAGAATCAACCACGTTCAGTGTTTTGAGGAACTCACTGCACTTGACTTGTAGGGTGTCTAGCGTCCAGTGGCCTTTCTGAAAGAGAAGCGCTCTTGGACCAATGCTCTGTTGTTCGGCATTAGGACCTACCCAAAAGTACATCGTTCCATCTGTCGGATGATTAGCGATATTGTTTTCCGAATAAAAACCGTACAGTGCCAGTTCGTAGTCATCTTCATCGCGCAAATATATTGGGTGCTCCAAGTGAAGTGTGATCACCGAACCCGCTCCAACCAGTTTGAACAGCATTATGATTTTTAAAACTCTTTGTCTCCCATACACACATAGGTGTCTCTTAAAAGTTACTCTCGATCGATGCGAAAAAAATTGGTTTTTTTTTTTTTTTAATAGCCGTGTTTACCACATGTTATTCAGGTGTGGAGGCCCTCACGCCATTCTCGAGAGCTTCAAGTTTCTCCTCGATCTTTTTGAGCCTTTCGTTTGTTTTTCCCTTCAACTTTCGGACGGCATCGAATAGTTCATTGAGCTCTAGTCGAAGTTTGATTTCGACTTTATCGAAAGCTTGCAACGATTCATGGGAAAACTCTCTTTTCATCTCATTGATTTTAGAATCGACGTATTGTGCACTATTACCACCAGCAACAAAAGTGATGTTCGTATCACCAAATTTGTTGATGTGAAAAGTACTGTCACGATAACTCTCCATAGTTATAGTCTCTTACCACCAAGACTTCCAAGTGTATTTGTTATCTCGTAGACACCGCACGATATCATTCCAATCTTCACTTTTGTCGTTACGTCGTAACACCTCAATACATAGGTGGCCGCATATCGGAGGATCATCAAAATCTTGGACGCTGTCGATGTTGTATTTGAGATTGTCTGCACCCAAATAACGTACCAACTCTAGTGGTGGTCTTGCATCACCGAACGAGTCGAAGTATAATTTATGTTCTCTCCGTTTTACGTAACACGTCCAATGGGTGCCATTAGATGATATATCTCCAAGATTGATGACCCCACATTCGATTGGGTTAGGTATTGACGGTAGCATTTGACGCATAAACACACCTCGAAAATTTTCTATCTTTAGCGTTTTGATGTAATTTTCAATTTCAGCGAGCGAAAGGGGTGTGATCTTTTTTTATAACCAAGCAGTTCGTCTAACTTGGAGTTGATGCGCCGTTTAAGACCTGAACCTTTAGGACCGATAATACTGTCAAGTTCACTGTCAATTAGATGTTTCAACCACGGTACGAACTTATTCTTGAGTAGTGGTGCTATTGTGTGCCTCACAACTGGTGAAATGAAAGGTTTACCACCAGGTACATCTGTTTCAACAAAATCTAGCATCTCTTTCAAGAGACCTCCTTTTTTGTTCATTGAAAGCTGTCCGTATGAAAGCTCCATCCGTAATCCTTTATTATTTTTTTTCGCTTTGACTATACGTTGGTGCTGTCTTGGTGTGAGCAAGATATCATCGCCACCACACATAGTCACTTGGTCTTTCGATAGACCAATACTCGCACTCTGCCGCCTTCGGTAAGCGGTGCGGAGCTTACGTTTCTGTCCATCCGACAGCCTGATTTTATGATGATGTAACGCAGCCATAATCATACACTTATAAATAAGACATGGATATTTACTGTCCAAAGTGCAAAATAAAAACGAGCTCAATAAACGTTGAGACTTTGAAAACGGTAAACGAAAAGTGGCGACACAAAGCACAATGCGTAGTTTGTGGAAAAGAAAAGAGTACATTTATTAAAGCTCTGGATTTTGCTAACCAAATGAAACCTTCCTTGATCGAAGCGAAAGAATTACATCGATCGGTGATAAAGAAATTTCCGAAACGAAGAATCATAACGCTTGGAATCGATGATTTGTGGGCTGCCGATTTGGTCATCATGGATAGGTATAGAGGTGAAAACGACGGTTACAAGTACATTCTAAATGTCATAGACACGTTCTCAAAATATGCTTGGTCAGAACCATTAGTCAGAAAAAGTGGATCTGATGTAGCCGAGGCATTTAGAGTTATATTAGAAAAAGCTGGGCAATGCGGGCACGAGTCACCCAATCTACTTCATATAGACAAAGGGCGTGAATTCGTAAACAGTGACTTCAGGCGTTTGTTGAAGGAACATGAGATCAAGATGTATCATACTGAGAATGAGGAAAAGAGTGCGATAGTAGAAAGATTCAACCGTACTCTAAATGAGAAAATGAAAATACAATTTGAACTGCGTAAGTCATTTCGTTGGATTGACATTCTCCAGTCTTTACTGAAAGACTACAACAGCAGTTTTCATAGAACGATTGGTATGATGCCAGTTGAGGTTAATGCGGAATGTGAACCTGAGCTTAGACGCAGATATGCAAGCAGGGATGAAACAACATCAGCAGTCCGAAAACCTACACTCAAGATTGGTGATAGAGTTAGGATTACGAAAAATAAGGGTCACTATGCAAACAAGTACGGGCGCAACTGGACTCGAGAAGTATTTACCGTTTATCAAGTTAATAATACAAATCCAGTCACATATAATATCAAAGATTCTGAAGGAGAACATATTATCGGATCGTTTTATCAAAAAGAGCTCCAAAAGTCAGTATTTTAAAAATGAACAAAAAAATAAAGTTTTTTTTTTTTTTTTTTTTACCTAGCGAAATGTGATTGTATTTCGAGTAATGTCATACGTGAAGTTTGTTTCTGCGACAACAACAACGTAAGCTGTGGTACCACTGTTCGCTGCTGGAGGTGCGACTGGATTTATAAAGTCTAACTCAACTTGTATATCGCTTCTAGATCTGTCTGTCGACTGTGGATGTAGATGAGTATCTACGACCATTATTGGAAAGGTGCTTTGGAAATTCTCAGGAGTTAACATAACATCAGAATCCCCAAAGTTCACCATTCGAAAACGTACATACTGATCGTAAAGAAGTCGCCACTTTGAATCTGACATATTCAAGTTTTGCAATTCTTGTGGGTAGCGTTCACCGTTTATTTTGACGGTTACGTTCTTTATGGTACAACTGTCGAAAACTGATGGATTTACCTTTTGATCGTTCGAGCGATTAGTTTGCAAACCAATTATGACGAAACGTGGATCGTTCACACTCCGATAAACGTTGGTGGTGTCAAAGTTGAATGAAGATCCAAACACGCCTTTCTTCTCGATACACTGCCATTGGTAGTATCTGAACGATAGTCTGTCTTTGTCGCTCAATTCTTTCAATCCCGCAATAAGTTGTATATGACTGGTAGATGAGTATTCTACCAACGGTACGCGTAGAACAAACGATGTAATTTTTACCTTTCCATCTTCAGGTTCAACATCGGTTGCTTCTGAACCTTTCCAATGATACAGAGCGTCGTTTTCTTCGGAACGCGTGAATGTGATTTCAAATCCACCTTTATACATCGGATACTGAAGGTGGTCGAAAAAGCCGAGACCAAGATGACCGAGCGTACCTAGTGCTTCAAATTTGCCCCCTCCACTGTACTGGGATACGAAACCGCAGTTTGAAAGTGTGGCCGTATTTGTGTACATCAACATACCCTTGATGTAGCCTGTTACACCCGGATTGTCTACGCTATCAATGATTGTGTTGTGTTTCTTTAGCTCAATTCGTGAGAACAGGAAAGCTGGGAAGTTGTTAACAAGTTTTATAGTAGAATTCTTTTGGTATGCTGACCCGTCTGATTTTTTCACGACTTCACCTTGAATGTGAAACATTATGCGAGAATCGTAAAACGCATCACCATGGTCCAATCTGAACACAGTGTAGTTGTTCGGTGTGTTGAAATTGAGATCAGACACTGCGTTAACATCCTGTACTCACTCCTCACAACACCGCCCATAAACTTGGTATAGATCGCTTCCATTGTGAAATATATCACCACTTATAGTATTCACCACTTATAGTATTCACATAGGGTACATAGAACCGGACGTACCCAAACCCATACCGAGTTTACGTTTCAACCACATTCCACCGGTTATAGCAAGAGCAACTGCACGTTCATTCAAATCGGCATCAGGTGCCATGACTCTACGCCACGCCTTCTTCTGCAACTCACGATCGGCAACCCATCTGTCTTCTGTATTTTCGTGTTTGCTGTACCAAATGTCATGTTCTTTGCACGCCTCGTCAAGTGGGTTGATTCATTTATCTCCTCTAGCCAATCGTTCGTCTAGTTTTGTACCGGGTCCACAAAAATTGTACGTATCAAATTTCAAATTGCGTGGAGCATGAAGCTCGAATGGTAGATTGTTGATGATATCGTTCAAAAGCCCAGACCCTTCGATCACACTCTCCGGTAATGCTGAAAGACAACGTACTAGATATTTTGTTCCTCGTGGAGTCTGCACTAACTCTTCCATTCTGTCGTATATGAATTTGACGAGAGATAGTTTCTCGTTATGAAAATTGTTGTTGCCGGCCATTTCTTGAGCGTAAATGTAATTCAATCGTTTTACCAGTTCATTGAGATTGTTGATGTATTTGTATTCAACCGGCCTACTGCTGTATACTGCCAACCCAGACCCAGTCATTTCATCATTATTGTCAGTCTTTATATTTTCTTCCCAAATTCGTTTGATCATGCGTTTCCATTTACGACCCTGACTCGCTTTCGGTCGATTTGAAAGAGGATCGTTTTTCTGAAATATGGAATTTGTTCTGAGCAATATATCTTTGTATGCATTCCAATCGTCAGGCGTATAGTTGTCATCACTAATGTAATCGTTCTTCGTCAAAAGACGCCAAAGACCAGCCGTGCCTTTGTAAGTTTTTTGATCTTTTATTAGTACGATATCGTCGTAATTAAACGTGATCGGCTCGGATCCAATTTTAGCTTGATTAGCATTGTCATCATACCAAATACCGAACCGAGCATCTCGTGCTTTAGGTAAATAACTTGATGCAGTCAATCCCAGTGTAATTTTCTTTGTATCCATCAGTTGTTTAAACGATTGATTCAATTCTTGTGAAGGAGTATCTATGTCAGAACGCTCAGTCAACGGGCTTCGTCCTTCTGGTGTACCAGATCTCGTTAATGGTATTCGCATGAGTTGTCGCATACGTAGTCTTTTACGATCTTCCATTTCTTTAGCCTCGTTGACTTTCTCTTTTTGTTTTATGATTGCATTCGTTATGGGCTCATACTTTTTCTGCCTTTCGCGCATCTCCTGCATTTCTTGCACGTATACACTGGAAAATTCATTCTTCAAATTATCGTTCAGTTCCTCCAACTGTTTGGCTTTTACCACCGTTAGAGGCTCAGACTCCTTAGGAAGCGGAGTCAAAATGTTGGTTGGTTTTTCTGAAGGGTGGTGCTCTATTGATGGTCGAGAGCCAGATGACCGCTCCTCTTTCTCAGCGGCTCTGAATTTGCGTATAAGTTCTCGCTGTAGCTCTTCAAGACGTTTTGCTTCCAATACATTAGCCATAGTGCTATACTTATTTAAATATGGTCTGTTAAATTTTTATCTTGCAACTGGCTTGGGTATAATTTTTTCATTTAACATACATTTGTACTTTCCCGAGTGTACTTTTTTGTTCATGTCAATAGATAGAAAGCCGTGTGGTTGACTCCAACATTTCTTGCACATAGATTCAAATTGGATGTACGACATATCTGAACCGACAAAGTCTTCATATATTCGCTTGCTGTAGTGCTTATTCTGATTGAACACGCAAAGTAGATTGACATTGTTACGGATTACTTGCATATCCACACGCCCATATCTCTGGCTGAGATACACACAGGATATGAGTTTATGTCGACCTCGAATAAAGTATTCTTTTATTGGGGTTTGTTTTTCAAGAAGACAGTCGTCGAAAACCACCAACGAATTTGGTTCACATTCATCAACTGAGATTAGGTCTTCGCAGCTTGTATAAAAAAACGCTATCTGTTTCCCTAACTTCACCCCAACTTGGGTGTACATGTCACGAAGGTAAGAGTACGCAGTCTGATCGATTGATCTACTGAACACGTACAAGTTCTTAAATGTCAACCCTTGGCCGTCGTAAATAAAGTTCAGCAAAAGATTCGTTTTCCCACTACCGGACGGGCCAACAATTAAACAGCGTAGTGGTCTCGGTATCAGGTCGTTGTCGAAGTAGTCATTAACATACACTTTGATGTCCATTCCAGATGGGTACTTATAAGTGTGGTATTTTATAATGTCCCCAGGGTAGTGATTTGATCCCATCTTCTAATATGTAGCGTTTTTCATCTTTACTACTCAGTGATGATTTGAATAGCTCAACACTGAATAGTTCATGTCTAGAACTACGTATCATGTTCATAGATGTGTATTTAGTTTTCCCTTTGAACAGACACTCTTTGTAGTCTGTAAATGATATCTCATTTTCCACAACAGACTTTTTAACCCCTTTAGATCGTTTGGAGGTTTTCAGTTTATCTAGTTTATTTTTTTCGTCATTCTTTTCTCCGTCTTCTAATTGATACGCGTACATTTTGGATCTAAGCCCGACGAATTCACGCATGATGGAACCCTTTAGTTCGTCTTTCATTTTGCCCAATATTTTTTTGTTAACTCGGGGCATACCGTACGGATTGTTTTCTGTATAATCACTAGTGTCAAAATATTTAATCATACTTTGCATGTCCTGATAAAAATAACTTGTTTCTATCTTGTACGTAACAGAATCTGTGTCTGTATATTGCAATGATATTTTATCGCCGTAACGTTTTTTCATTACATTATAATGGAATTTGTACATCATCAACTTTGATACGTCGAGAACACACGCACCTACATATATGGGTTTGTTAAATTTCGTTTTTACTTTAGCCATATGAACCGCAGCTAAGTTTTCACAGAAAATCGTCCGGCTCGCGAAATTAGGTTTGGCAATCAATTTCTCAAGCTGATCACATTTTGAAACAAGACGAATGTCTACACGGTTCCGAATATTTTCCATAGTCTTTCCGAATACTGCATTATTCATCAGTTTATAGAAATCCTTCTCAAAGTCGTTTTGGGCTTTTATGCGATACTTCGTGTTTAAGTTGATATATTCTTCGAGAAATTTTGACTGTACGAAACTTATTATTCTGTGGATCTTCGTGACCTGCATACCCAATGATAAATAGAGTTTTAAATTACGATAGTGTAAAACATATCTTTCTTTGTTGTATAGAGTGGTTAGTAATTTTGCTTCTTTAGACCCTGGAGGACACATTCGCTCAGGAGCTAGGGGGAGATCAGAATGTTGATCGTGTAGGTTTTCAGGGTACACCAAGTCAACTTCAAGTATATAACTGATTGTATCATCATCGTTAATTTTTGTAACATCGAAATATTCTATATCTGCACCAATGTCAGCTCCATCTTTCACCCAGCGAAAGTCTTTTATCGGCATCGGCTGACTCATCGCATGACCGTAAAGATTGTTCATATCTAGATAGGTTAGATATGTGCATGGAAGGGTTGAGTCATAATCTTTCATATAGGGGTTGTTAGCTTTAGCGTGACGGTTCGAGCATTGAGATATTCCACCTCGAACCATTTTTTCCCACATCAGTAGCATATTAACATCAGACAATAGGTCAAGTTTTACATTTGTAGTTTTCAGCATCGCACTCCAAGCTAGACCTGGTGATGTGAAATACCATGCCGGATCTAATTTGTATATTCCCATGCACACATCTCTAAAATTTTCCATGACATCAGCCAGTAGTAGTACATCTGTAGTGTTGTATAACAGTGCGCATTCCTTTAGGTCTTTAACTCCTAGACCATGCCAGACCATACAAGCGTGTTTGTAATCTTGCTCTGTGATATTGGTCTTATTTAATTTATTATAAAATGCTGATTTTGGCGGTAGTGATGTCTCATTGTACTTGTCCAACGAATCCATATAATCGTATGGATAGACACCCTTCTTCAGTAGCAGATCTACAGATTCATTCTCATAGTGTTTGATAGTATGCATTAGTTTACTTTTAGGGAGGTTGCTTACGAGAGTGTTCAAACTGAGACTCATAAATTTGAAAGAATCAAGGAATCGTAGTTTAATACCATTTTCCACCTTCACAGTAAACGAAATGTACCGCTCTTCGTTGTTTGGTATTATATCGATAGTGTTACCACGCTCTCCGAATTGCTTAATGAATAGGTGTGTATCATAACCAGCCAAGTTGTGAATGAAGACGGGTATGAAATTAGGCACTCTATAATTCAAATTACATTTGTTATGGGCAACACCTCTGAATTTACCGGTTATATGATCATGATCCATCACGCGGTCATCTTCTAATACTCTTCTACATATGTGACATCTGTTAGTGATTTCAACCTCTCTCAATTCAAGATCAGTCAGTGGTAACATTGGAACCGCATTCTCACTGTTGTAGCGTTTAAAGATTTCCTCCGATTCACATATTAATGTATCTACAAATTTGGAAGCTGCATCCTCGCCGAAATAACTAACTGGTGGTTTATAAATACCTCTGTCGTGTGTTCCATACAAACAGAAACTTATTGGTCGATGTTTTTGATATCGCAGGGTATAGGGTTCTGTGATTCCTTCGGTCGGATCCTTCTCCTTTTGTGCTTCTTTTATTGGAATCAAACAACATTCGAAATCAGCGTAGAATACAATCGGGACTCTCATCGAGCAGTTGTATTGTCCGAATTCGATAAAAGCACCTTCATCTGGCAACTCAACTCTCAAAGCTTTGTGGTTCCCACAGTCCAATTTATGTTTATCTAACAAATCCTTTCTTCCGAAATGCTGAAGACACCGTCTACACAGCCAGATTCTATGTCCATTTTTTGTCACTTGTGAATTCACTAATTTTTCCAGATTCTTTATGTAACAGTTATGAGCTTGCTTTTCATTCTTCATATACAACAAATCTACGTGTTGTACTTTTTCTTCATTTGTAACTAGGAGAGGATAGATTATAAACTTTTCGTCATAAGCATATATGTTAATTGAAATACCGGAACGTTCCTCAAATGTCGAAACTTTGGAAGTCTGTACCGGGAAATCAATATCTTTAAGATATTCGTCAAATTCATGTTCATGTGCTTTATACTTGCTCACCCGTTGAGAATGTTTCTTTGCCGGGTAAAGTGCGGCTAAAATGCTCCACAAGAAACACTTTTGATCATTATTTTCCACATTGATAACAGCTTTCCGGTTTTCAATAGCTGGAGGTAGTGGTATGTAGCTAGCTCCCTTCAGGGGGATATATTTGTTCAATCTAATTTCCATGCCTTCGATATTTTTGAGCGTCCATTGCGATCCGTTCTCCTGAAATTCCTCCATCTGGGTCATGATTTTTTTCTTTGTGCTATCGTAATATTCTGATATATCTAAAGTGGGCAGTAGTACTGTATTTTTCGTTTTGAAATTCATGGTTCGCTCAATAACCTTGCCTTATGCTGGCCGTTTGTAAACAGCGAAAACCCAAACGTTAGCTTTTAGGTTATTTTTCAATATTTCATTTTCAATCAGCTCAATGACTAGGGGTTTATACGCATTAAAGAAACGGAACACATCTTTGAATGCTAGTTGATTAGCAATAGTGTAGGTTTTCAATCGTCCCTTGAAAGCGGTTTGTTTTTCACGGATAGCCTCGGCCAGTGATTGTAGTTCGAATGTTTCTTCTTTCTCTCCATCCACATTGTTCTGTGGCGAGTTTTCCAACGTTGTATTATCTGGTTTGTTTTTATTTTTGAACTTGGGGTTCTCAATTACAGCACACACGGAATCTGAATCTGAACTTAGATCGTCGTCTTCTTCTTCTTCTTCTCTTTTATCAGTTGGACTCAGCGGTGAATATGAGGGACTGTCTGGAAAGTGAAGTGGAGATCCATAAACGGGGCTGTTTAGTATATTCAATGACGATTCCTCGTTAATGTTGTTTTTTTTTAGGTGAATATGTTAAATCGAAATCGAGATCATCTTCATCCCAACTCTGATTATGTGTAGACTCTGATGAATGAGGTGGAGATCCCATTATATTTCTAATTTTATTCGAATCCGAATGGACAACTCTTTTTGGTGGTTCAAACACGACTTCTTCCTTTTTAGGATCGTCTAAAAATGACAAATCGAAATCAGATATGGCATCTCTAAATTTAGCTTCGTTCCAATTTGGATTTCTACGTGCTTCTGAGATTACGTTACCCAATAATTCTATAACATTATCTATGTCAGCCTCCCTCAAATATGATTCAGGATCAGAACTATCATGATCTTCGGGCTTTGACTTGGGAGAAGCAATCGGAGAATCAGGTAGTGGGCTGATTGGAGAAGGAATGGGGGCTGACCAATCTACCTCAAAGTCAGAGGAAGGAGAAGATATTGGGGAAGCATCATCTAGCAATGGACTATTTGGTCGCTTGTTTGTCTTGCGAGCGTAAGCTATGGGATTGATTGGTGTCGTACGTTTTCTTTTCACAAAATCTTCATCGTATGTCTGGAGTGATTTTACAGGCCGGCGATTAACTTTCGACTTCGGATATTTTGCAACAAGTTCGGATATTTCAGGACCTGAGGCTGGAAGTCGTTGAGCAAAACGTTCCTCTATTCTTTTGATTGTTGGATTGGACACAACGAAATCCGAAGGTAGCATCATCCTCCTTTGTTTGTGGTCCTCATATTTTACATGGGAAACCAAATTAGACTTTTCGATAGTCTTCTCACATACTTCACACAATACCGATTCTGTAGAGTATGGATGCATCATTGCCCTTCGTTTATGAACCCTCGATTTTACATGTGAGGCATATCTAGGTTTTACAATAGACTTTTCGTATACCCAACACATTACCGATTCTAGAGCTGGTTTGATTCCAAAACGTTTGACTCTGTTGCGTAGCATCGTATTAGTGTTACACTTTTTGGATTTGCGGTGTCTAAGCATATAGAAACTTCGGTGCCACATATAGTACATGCCTGTTTTGTAGCATCATTCGAAATTGAGCTAGTCTGAATATCTGGAACTGCAGCAGTTTGCTCAAGAGAAGAAGTCCTGATGCATCTTTTCGATTTACGATGCCGTGACATGTTGGATGCAGTCACTTCAATTCCACAATTTGGGCATGGTTTCTTTTGCGAATAGTTTGATGCCTGGTTGAGTACTGGCATTGCAGTGTTAGGATTATTTGAAACTGCGATACTCAAACAGCGTTTCGATTTACGGTGTCGTGACATATTTTTAGCCAGAACGTCAACACCACATGCTGGACAAGTTTCCTTCTGAGGACATACAGTAGTGGTTGAAGGAAGAGGTCCGAG
Source organism: Stictocephala bisonia (assembly GCA_035578905.1). Lineage (NCBI taxonomy): Eukaryota > Metazoa > Arthropoda > Insecta > Hemiptera > Membracidae > Stictocephala > Stictocephala bisonia. Next base: position 22,977 of record JAQJVL010004289.1, on the reverse strand, counting down.
CGCTAGCACCGTTGATTGGTAGCCTGTGGAAGCTGCGATACATCTTTTCGTCTTACGATGTCGAGACATATTTGATGCATGTACAAACGCATTGCAAGTAGGACATTGCTTCTTTGAAGCCATATCGTTAGCACTCAGAAGTGCTGATGAGTTGACATTAGTCTTATAAGTAGCCATTTGCATGGAGTTAGCTGTCTCCTCTGACCACCCTGAACATTTGTCGTATTTTGGAGTGGAAGAGTGAAGAAACGACGAGGATGACGAGGGAAGTGCTGATGAGTTGACATTAGTCTTATAAGTAGCCATTTGTATGGAGTTAGCTGTCTCCTCTGACCACCCTGAACATTTGTCGTATTTTGGAGTGGAAGAGTGAAGAAACGACGAGGACGACGAGGGAAGATAAACGAAACCTAAACGATACTTGAACGATACTTGAACGATACTTGAACGTTACTTGAACGTTACTTGAACGATACGCGAACGTTAAGGGAAGACTTTTTGGAGTATTGTGGAAGATGTGAAATTATTGTATTAAGGTGATGAGGGAAGACGACGGATGAGATGACGAGGGAAGATGACAGCCAAGTGACGGAGCAGCCTCATCCACCACCGAAATCTCACGCAAACAACCGCGCGAATGTTATCGTGTCAAACAACCCAGCGGGGGAATGGGTGCCGCGATCGAATCACTTATAATGTTCCACAAACACCGCGCCGCCGGGACTGCCTACACAGCGCTCCGCGAAACGATGCCACTGTAGAAATCTCGACCGGCGTTCTGGCCGGATTCACCGCGCACCAAAACTCAACCCCACGCGTAAAACTAGAACATTCAACACTCATATTTTTTCCCCATCAAAATTCACGCCTAGCACTGCGCCAGGAACGGCAAACACAACATTTTCAACCATGAAAAATTATCAATCCAAGCAAACTGTGAAATTATCAATCTAACCAAATTATGAAATTATCAATCTAAAATTTACGGTGGATTATCCACCCTAGATAATACTGGGCCAGGAACGGCAAACCCCTACTACTTGGAACTATTGAAATTATTTTGGCATGAATCTTTGAAGAATGATTAACAGTTTGTGTTAAACATTTCCAATAAAAGTAAAATTCACTGACATTGTGTAATTATACAGAAATATATTTGGGTTGTGTGACATTTACTTGTATTATGTTCTACCACTTAATATTCTATTCACGTAACTATATATTTATTTTAATAGTAATATATCATAAAACTATAACAGAACGAAGTAATTTTTCGAATTGAGGATTTTCCTAAAGTATACCGTATTCAGTAGAATATCTTTTTGAGAAGATTGATCAATAACCTGCTTCTGATTTTTTTATTCAGTATTTTATATCGAGAAAATATACATCCTCGTTTAATTAATTTTTCATTACATTTAGTCAATACATGAGATAATACATGTATATAATAAGCACTGCAAATTAAAAACGAAAAGCTAAATATAGCAAAACATAATTCATACAAATTTTGTGGAAGTAGAACTCTACTTTGGATTTAAAAAATATCATTATTATTGTATAAATTATTTTTATATTATTGTTTTGCTCTTGATTTTTTAAATATTATTTATTCATACGAGTATTTAATATATTCTCGTAGACCGGACTAATAAATTATTGAAAACCTCTATCTGGGACAGTTTAACCCCTAAATTACCAATCAATTAATTATAAATTGAAAACTTAAAATCAATCAAGAAAATGGAAAAAGTAAATATATCATTCGAGTAATACCACCTGTCGGCATTATAAATGCCTAAAGATTTATTCTTACTTAGAATTGTTACTTATAAAGGTAATTTTATTGTTTTAAGCGACTTTTACATGCTGTTTATCAAAATAGGTGTCCCAAGTACATATCACAAGTCCATGTTACGTCCACCTATGGCAGGGAGGGATGTGTGAGAGTAAACAACAGGAAAGCCCTTAATTGCTTGTTCCTGGGTCGGATAAACAACAAATGGCTAACCTAACCGAAACAACACTACTGCGTCGTGACAGACTGGATCAACGTTTTCTGTCTTTTAGAAACTTTTTTTAAATTGGCGTTTTCCCAAGTGTTTAAAAGGAAAAAAACGTTCTCTGTCTTCAGGAATGATTTTTAACGTTTTTGTCCTTCTTTTAAAGTGCTGATATTAATCTAAATTATATGTCCAAAAAATTATTTAATTTATATTGAAATAAAAGTAATTTTACTAAATAATTTCCCACAAATTTTTATTTTTATTTAATATGTAGACTACACAGGATATCCCGGAACGACTTAATATTATTTTAACAGTTACGAATTGAGCTAGAAAAGCTACGGATGTTTTTAAAGGACCTCAGACACTGATGTAACACGTATTCTATTGAACGCTACGTATCCAGTAGAGTGCAATGCCGCAAATCCTACCTCAAGCGGTTGACTCTAGCCAAAATGGCAGGTGATTAGAGTTTCAAAACATTGCTAACAGAGTGTTTTTCTTTCTTTTAACTGTGAAGGTTTTTTTCAATGTTTAAGCTTACTCAAAAGTTGATACATGATTTCTAAAACACTATCAAGGAAAGATATCATTTTAAATGGCAGGAAAATGCATGTCTGCAACGTTGAATGAGTCGCCTAAGTGAAAGGAGTGGACCCTGTGTTTCCCGGACTCATGGCCGTTCCTCTTCTCTGTTGGCTGTTGGGATGGGAGCTTCCTGTCAAGATACGATGGACATTAACCCTAATGATAGATAACAGTTTGCTGTCATAATAATAATATTCCTTTATTGCCATCAAACTTTACAGCATTGACAAAGGTATAATTGCAGCTATATATTGCCAAGTCATTCTGAATATAATTTAACCTAACATAAAATAAATATATAACTTATTAAACTATTAAAAAGGGTTAGCAAAATATCTCTAAAATATTTGTAAATATGGAAAACTAACTTTTTGCAATGTTTATCTTTTGTTTCGATTACCCTTCAGGTTACCCAGGGGAAGGGGCCTCAGTACATTTCCACTAAGCACCTCTGTTATCTGGGGTAAGCATGATTTAATGCATATGCAGTACTAAAAATTGAACTAAATCAAAATTAAAAAATTGGTCAATTGAAAAAAGGGTTTCTAAGTAGCCAGCAATAAATGTTTTCAAGAAATCTTTAGGTTGATATTTTTGAACTAAAGTAACCAGTTTGTTATATATTTTAATGCATATTACAGTGTGGCTGGATAAGCTCTTTTTCAGTATGTGGAAACCAATTACAGCCCTGTTGTTGTTACGGATTTCATATTTACATGTTTCATTGAAATGTAAAAACTCTGGTTGATTTAGAATGTATTGCATTATGTCATACAAGTATAAATTTATTGCTGTGATTGTCACTTAGGTAGCAGCACTTTGTTTATTAAACTTTTGTATTACACTTATTTAACATGTTTGTTAAGCTTATTAAACTCATTGGTATTATGTTTGGATTGCGATAGGTTCTGAGCTTGTTAAATTTAATTCCTATTTAAACTTTTCCTCCGACTCCTTGTGGAACGCACCCCTGGATACGCAGCGGCCAATAGAATACGTGATAAAATAGTTCCTGATGTCCTTAAAAGCATGTAAAGTTTTGTAACTCAATTCGTAACTTTTAAAATAATATTAAGCCATCTCGGGACTCAATTGACACCCTATGTTCTTTACTATTAACTACTAGTACTAAAATAAATGAATGTATGAATACAGATTAAATACTACCAATTTATTGTATATAGTTAAATGGTTTATTTAAAAAGTGAATACATTTTTATTGATTTCATGTCTATCTCTTCACTGGATACATTACATTATAATTAGATACATGTTATCTGATAAATAAAAGTATTGGCTGCTATGTAACTAAACACAAAATTAATATGATAGCTTTTAATTATTTAATAAGTGTTATATATGACTTGAATTTCAATTCTATTCATATATTCCACAATAGCACACATTCAAGGATGAAGATGGTGAATAACAGGTGATTTTTTTACTGTGATATTAAATTAATTTTGTATTTATTTTTATGTTAATGGATTGTGTAAATGAGTTGAATTGAAGAATCTATACATATTCAGAATATTTTATGGAGAGCCTCAACAACAATAATCAAATGAGAGAAGGAATCATCGCTGTATTTGACCTACTGTTTGTAAATTTAAATACAGGTATGGTGGAGATTTGAGCCTCTTGCTTCTGGTACTAGATCACAGAGATGGCCTTCCTCCTCTAAGTTGGCTGTTAGGATACGATGGTCTTCCTGTCAAGATACGATGGTGTTAGTTGTAGAGAGTTTCAGTAGAGATAACTAAATCTGCCTAGACAGCTCATTTCCATGCTAAATGATACTAACAAATTTGTCATGGTTTTAAAGCACGTCGAGCAGCTGTGAACTGAAAGGCGTTGCCAGATTTAACTCAGTCACGTGTCTCGTTCAGTTGCCGTATAACGCTGCCGAGTTCGGTTGTGGTTCGCAAGGTAATCTCAGTACCATTTTTCGGCAAAAGCGTTTTCCTAGGATTGCGACATTCAAGTGCAGATAGTGCATCACATGTGCAATTAGTAGCTTCAAGTCTTTTTTGTGGTTCCACTCACGTTGTCTGCACAAGTAAGTTAAAAAAAAAGAAATCTTTGTATTGTTTTGTAGACCAATTATCGAAGACTTGGACGAGGAAACTTATTTCGTCTTAGAACGTAAATTTTGCTGTATCATTCCATATCATGTCTCTCTTCAAGGCATTCTTGATATCTAAATCAGCAGTGTTTCACAATAATTCACGCCCTGCAACCAGTTCAATCGGCTGCTGGTCCTCGGATGTTGAAACCTTTGGCTAAAAATGTTCTAATTTAATTATGAGTCAAGCTCAATATTCCCTATTACGTGATTAAGATTAAGGACCAAGTGAATCTGTTCAGAGATAGTATATATATATATATATATATATATATATATATATTTTCTTTTTTTTCTCTGAACTTCAGTGCCGTTACGTGGAGGGAACGGATGGGATTTTAAATTACTACTAGGCGCTGTCTAGGCAATTGACATACACGGGGGAGGAATCCTGTAGTCAGATTGCCTATTCAGCGCCGTTACATCTTGAAGGGGAGACATGACTAAAAGAACATTTTGATTTTGTTCTATCACGGTTGATTCGGATAACGTTGATGATTTCGCTCATGCACGATTGTTGTGTTTTTAAGAGTATTTTTAAATGCCCCTGAAAACTTCATGTGCCAATACAGTCACTTGCTGCGCTCGTGACGGTATTAGCAGACATGTATTTGGTTTTTTATAAAGTTGATATTTTACTGCGCTGCTCTCTGTTTAATCTAACAAATTATTTGGACATTTAACATTTGTTTATGCCACCAGTGTGTCAATTAAAATTAATTTCCATAGCAATAACGTTGCAACTTGCAACTTTTGTTCTAGGTGTGTAGGACAAAAACCTATGAGAATTTCAAAAATCTAATTACGACTTAGAAATCAAAATTATCTTTTGAATAAAAACATTTAATCGAATTCGGTCAAGTGATAAGTTCAAAAAGTGAGTTACAAAATGACCCGATTGTTTTAATATACTAATGTTGATTTTGAGGATGTGCGTACGTCTTTAGTACTTTAGAGGGTGAAAGGGGGTTATAGAGTCACAAGTATTGAATGTATGAGGGTAGAGTGGATAGGATGGCCAACAATTATAGTTTCAAAATGTGGTATATTTAACAAGGAATGAAGATGTCATACAATAAAGGTACTAAAACGTATTTCAAGTAATCGGTCTTTCCATGATTTAGGCGATAGAGACTTTGTAAACAAGAAAACATTTAGCACGGAAAAAGGACTCGTATGTATAGAACATTGAGTAAATTTATATAGGAAACAAAGTCTAACTCATGTTTGCAATTTAAGAAGAACATTCGTAGAAGGACAGAAAGTTATGCTACGCGAGTAAGGGGGCGATCGTTGCAAATTACTCACTCGCAATGTAACTCATTCATGATTACTGCCTTTAATAACAGTAGGCAGAAATCAAAATAAATTTAGTAAATAGGTTTAACATATAGTTTTTAAAAAATTAAATCATTTTTAAAATAATACTTAAAATAAGTAAAATATTTTACATTTTACTTAAAATACGCAACAAATTTTGTTGGCGTTTTAAATGTAAGAATGTAAGTATTAACAGTAAAACAGGAGAGATTATGTTTGTAGCTCAGTACAAATACACCCTTCTGAATTTAACGGCCACTTAAATGTGTGTGAACAATATCCAAATATGAAAATGGAAGATATAAAATATATTGATACAAAAATAATAATAGAGTTGACATGTTTAGTCCCCAAAGTTATATCAATCATTATTGCCGTTGGAACGGAAGGTATAAACAGCTGATCATTTAATCAGCTGCCATATAAACAGCTGATTATATGAGAGATTATGCAGTATACACCTGTCACGTTCAGTAGACAGGTGTATGACCAGCACAGCCTCCGAGATATTCCTGGACAAATACACCAATTACGTGACCAGTGATTTGTAGTGTTGCGTACCATTTTAACGCAGTGATGAAAAAGACAGAAATGAACAGTTTTGTAAGTTCTCCTTTTCTCATAACTAACTAAAATTATGTAAAATGTGTACTAAAATTAATAATAATACAACTATAAGTTAACTATTGGTACTATTTTCACTACGTAAACAGACGAACATTCACACACTTCATTGAAATATCTGTGAATGATTAATGATGATGTATAATTCTACGTGGATGATTTATAACTTCTAATATTTTTACGATGTTTATAAGTCATTAATCTAGTCTCAATATTTCCGTATACCTTAATGTATTAGTACCTATTTTATTCTTTATTATGTAAAAACATTATTTTAAGCATCTTAAACTAATTTAATAAAAATGTTTAAAACGCCTTAAGCGACATATTATTTTCCATTGAATTAACAACACAGTTCTATATTACAGAAACGGAATTTCTATTAAACTATAAAAACTGGTAAAGTACAAAAAGTACTAGCTTTATTCCTTTACAAAATTCTAAAATCATTGCCTTAGTTAAAAAGATGTTAGTCTACTATGCGCGGTTTGTTTATAATTCATTGTTATTTGTAATTGATTGCTAGAAAGATTACGCACATCATGCAACATGAGATACAGCATATTTTCAGCCCCTTTGTTCTGTTCGTGGGAGATTACCCTAAATTTATGTAAAGATCATATCTATTGATGTTAAAGAGGCTCTCGACTACGTTGACTTGCCGAAGTTTTACGATGCGAAGCTTGTTAAACCTGCTCGTAAAGTTAAAAGCATTGCATATCAAAAATTCGACCCAAGAAATGGCGTTGTGTTAACATATAAATGTATCAGGGGTTGAGATCATAGATTGCGAAGAAGTTTTAGTGCAGCAAACATATTAGTAGAAATTTTCTATCAGTATAAATTAAGGTATTCTTATCATTTTCAAAATCAAAATACACTTTAGTCCTGGTTGAAAATTGGTCCTGAAGTTAAAAGGCTAATTAAAGTGTAAGAAAATACTGTAACTGTTGATATTGTCCCTAAAGTATTTTTCTAAAGGAGGGATATACGAGTATTTAATCAACCTTAAAACGTCTTGCTAGCCTGGGGGCTAGTAGTGCAGGTTCGAAGCAGGTGTACAAGGGTTCAAACTCCGGGTGATCTCATAACGTTTAGTAAGGTTGGTTTGAACTGTTGCCCTGTAGCACTGTGATAATATTAAGTAAACACTACACTGTCATTGAAAGTACTACATAATATGTTTTAAATCTGCTTTGTGGCTTATTGTGTTTCTTTTAAAGTGTCTTAATATTTGATAGTTTTATTATTTTGTACTATCTCATCTAGATACTTTTTTATGTTCTCCCACAGAAGTTGTGTACTTATAATTTAATATAACTATTCGTTTAAAAATAATTATAAATTAATCAATTAAATTAAATGATAACTTCAGTAATTAGAACTTCAGGTTAACTTCAAAAGCCCTCACCACTAATGAGCTCCTTTGTTACATTTTTTATAGTTGACCAAATTAATTTATAAAAAACTGGGTGTTTACCCGTGTCTTATATACGGCATTAGCATAAATGTTTTAGTTTATTTTAAATGTTAAATTTTAATAAGCATAATTTAGCCTATTTCAAAGATTTTCGTTTTATTTTATTTTGTTTACCTACTAACAGCCGATGGTGTTAAATAATTAAAGTAACTCCATTACATTATCATTTAAACTTTAAATGCCACTGCGGTGGAGGCCTTGAGTTGGAACTGAATGAATCCATGCCAGAACCTTCCAGGGAATGAACTGTAAATCTTCCCCAAGTTTTATGGCGATCCGATGAGTGGTTCAGTAATGCATAAACGACAAACACACATACATTCGTTTTTATGTTTATATATATATATATATATATATATATATATATATATATATATATATATAGGAAATTAAATTACTTTTTAATTATTAATATGCCACTTTTAGATATGAGGAGGAATGTGAATGATTAATAGGTTTAGGATGAGTGGACAACTAAGGTTTCAAATATCGCTAATAACCCCAGTGACCTTGACTAGAGAGTTCCGACGTTATCGCAACATAAAGAGAGTCAAGCTACTCGTACATCGAGCGTACCTTGGATGGGTATCGTCTGAATGATCCCGTCCTTGCACGCAGCCCGCCTGCCGGTCACTGGTGGTGGTTCGGAAGTCACCCTTAAGCCGTTAGTCCCCTAGGTTCAGTGTCAGAGAGGGCTTCCCTAACTTCGTCTTACCCAAATAAGACGATCTTAACTTTTTTAAACTTTAAGGTTTGATCTTTATCAGAACGTAGCGATAATAAGTAGTCCAAAAATAAGACCTATATATTGGTTATACGATACTTTAAAAGTTAGTAAAAAAAAAACTGATAAATGTAAACCTAAAATTTATCATGGAATAAATGTTTAAATCTCTGCATTTTCACAAATTATAATTTATTTCTGTCAGTCAAATAAATTAATTATTATAAATAAGTAATGAAAAGGTTTATTGTCTATCTTTATCACTAATTACAACGTTCAAGCTTGCCAGGAGATGGCTGAACGTTTGTATCAATGATAAGTCAGTCAGTCAGAGAGCATGTGGTCTCTGACTTTATGTTAATAGATACCAAACTTATATAAATTTGACAAGAAACTTCTCCAGAAAAAAAATCATAATTATCTAAATGTAAAATTTAAAAAGTATACATTATGCTTTATGTATAGTTCCTAAATGTTTCAATACTGTCCCGTAGATATGATCGAAAGTAAATATTTCTAAAAAAATAAAATAAAGTGAAGTGACATTTCAGATATTTCTCATTGTAGAAGACTAGAGAGGCTAGAACCTAGGCTCTGATTAATTAAAATAGAGAGGCTAGATTTGTGAAACGATTTTACTTTTTATGGAAGGCAGTCTGCTGGCTAAGACAATGTTTTAATATCAGTGACCCTCAACAACGTCAAAATACGCATCATGTTAGTGTCAGGGACCCTCACTAAGATTTGAGTACGCATGTTATTTAATGACGGTTAATAAAACTAATCAAATATTATAATATAAGCATTAAAATTTTTCATTTCTTGCCAAACAAATATGTCGATATTAAGGTATTCGTCATATTACTCTTTTTAGAGTTTTACACAACAAACATTACTGTATTTTGGTGGAGCTGAAAAATCTATAGCAGTAAATAATTGTTTACCGATCTTGTTTACAGCTATAATGAACACGATAAATACAAAGCAGGTGTTATGTAGTATCTGGTAAATGAAGTTGTCAAACAAACGAGGTGACTATATAAATAAAGTTACAATTAGCGGTGCCTACTATCGGTTTACAAACATCTGCTCTTCGTTCATTAGTGGTGTCCATGGTAAACAAGAAGAAAGGTTTAATTACAAGTCTTGACTCGGAATAAACATTCTCTCTCCTTTCTGTGCGTGAATGAGTTAAAAGAGTACTGCATTCACTTTACAAACCCCGTCTTTAATACAAGTTTCCACTTTCTTTTATATGAAATTAAGATGGTGTATCCAAAAAAAGTCATTGGGAATGGTTAATTATAACAATAACTAACCAGCTGGGTTGTCTATAAATATTATAAACATCTGTTCGTTAGCTTATGGATGGAAAATTGTGCCTAACATCAACCATTCAAAAATATCATGTAAAGTGCTAATAACATTTTGGTCAGGAAACGCTTGGCCTAAGTTTGAATGTTAATGTCAACCCAATATTGTTCACTTAATTCATTATTTAAGAATATCAATAGTTAATTATATTTCAACGTACTTTATATATATTTAAGTAATCAAGGGGAATGATATTTCAATTTTGTAAAATATATGCATTAATCTTTATATACTCAATGCTGACTTTTACTATATCTCACAGATTTTTTAAAAATTAATTTTGTATTAATAAACAAAAATATACATATTGATTTTGAAAAAGCCCACTTCTTACTTCTCATTAAAAAAAAAAAAAAAAACCCCTTCCTATTTATATTATTGTGCATGTCCTAAGATAAGTTCAATGTGGCATAAATTTTTATTTTTAATTATATCCTTAGTAACTACAACGTTTCTTAAACATTATTTGATTGTTCTTCGCTCATTTAGAGGTTTAATTCTTTTTAAAAATAAAAAAATCCTTCGTTGTAATTTATTATTATTAGACACTAATTTGCAGATCATTTTAAATGTGTAGAAGTGTTCAAATACAAATAAGTCCCTACCCCTTCCTCCGTCCCCTAAGTCTTATAGGCTTCAATAAATGTGTTCTTACAGCTGTACCCCCCCACCCGGTAAATCCTCAATATCATAACCACAGACCATTTAAGGGGACCCCGAATGCCATTTAAACGTAATGTTAGCTATAAAGCAGATATCTCTGTAAAAACCTGACCTATAAAATAAAATATCTTTCTAATTTTTTTTTATTTGAAAGAGTGACCTTTTATCTAGGCCCATACTCAGGGGATTTTTTATTTTTAAGAAAAAAATTTATAATTTAAAAAAAAGGAGTTCTAAGTATAAAATTTTGAATACAAAAATATTTTTATTTTTGTTTGTAATACAAGTAAATCAAAAACCTTGTGTATGGACCTAGAATTTAGTTTTATGTATGAGCCCTGAAAATTTGGTAAGGATATCTCAAATGGTTACAAAGATATTTGCTGTCAAAAATGAAAAAACCCAACTTTCGGAAAATGCAAAAAACTAAAAAATTACCAACATAGTAAAGTTTACTTAAAACTAGTGATGCCGAGCACCATAAGAAGGGTTGTCTGGGGTTTCCTCTGCCTCATACATATCTTCTAGCTTCCTCTTATCAAGGGTTCTTTGTTGGCAGATTTTTTTCCAATTCCAACGCTGCCTTGTCAGATTGTCGGATACGCTCAGAGTCTTCTCGTTTCATGGATTCTATACAATATTGGCCTACCTTCAATCCTAAATGCTCTAATAGTTTGCATTTACTCACGTAACCATCATTGAAGGACAAAACTGCCCCATATGTTCCAAATTTCAGGTTTTGCAGGGTTACAAATGTCCGTTTGGGAATCGGAGTCCAGTTCAAATTGTTCAGTGATTCATTTGGATTCTGTGACTTGCCTGACAAACATTTCTTTAGTAAGTCTGGGTGTGATAAACTCTGGAATATGTGTTTGATTTCCAACATGATTGGTTCTGGTAGATGGAAGTGCTTAGTATGGTCATAGTCTTCTATGGTCATAGAAACTCTATACTATATGAGTTGGTGAACAGGAATGTCATTTCCATGGAAACGAAATCATGTGTAACCTTTATAAATAAACATTTTTTCGTTTATTTGCAAATAATTAACCCTATAGTGTCATATATCAGTGGAAAGAGGAGATTCTAAGGTTTAATTTATAATAAAAATCCCAAAAATGTAAAAAAATTTTTTGCGTTTAGGGTCCCCTTAATTGGTACTATTAAAACATTAATTGGAGCTATAAACACGTTTAATATTATTTTGTAGTCATCAAAGAGTTTTTCAGTATTTTTATGTTTCATTTCATCATTATGTGCTTTAAGTGTTTTGTACATGCTTTAAGTGTTTTGCTTTAAGTGATTAATAAACACATATATTAATCACAATATATGTGTTTTTATTATTTTTCATAAAATATACGGCCTTAAAATTGATATTTTGTTTAGAAATACACACAACCTAGTGTTGAGAATCGTAGCTGTGTGTGGGATAATTCGGTGGGGTGGGGGTGGGGGTGGTGAAGAATTCAACAATAAAATACTTCATTCAATAACTTATGTGACTAAAAAATGGTCTTACTCGTATCTTAAATAAGAGATGAATTTAAATTACTTGCAAAGACGTTATGTTAAAATTGTGTTCACTAATTAAAATAGTAAATATATACAGGGTGAGTTTTAAGTCAATTACCCCCTAAACTGTTTCAACAGTTTATAAAAGATTTGCTTTTTGAATGTGCTATTAAATCAATACCGCCCCACGTTACATGAAGAGTGTTAAGGATCACTTAGAGTCAAAGATCTGGGGTTAACTTCAACATGTTGACTGGGAACGTGGTCACATGGCGTCTCATTTAAGACCGGCATGTCAAGCTGGAAACAGTAGCACAATCGGAATTTCAGAAGTATGTGTAGTTCTTTATTTATTTATTGTCTTGTAATTTTATTTGACTTATTAATGTTTCTGAAGCTAAAATACACGCAATGTTAAAAACACAAATCTGGTTTTGTTTTAGCCATGACATATTAGTTTTAGCTAGGAAATTACACAGGTTATAACCAATTAAATAAAATTTAAAAAATATTAAAAACTAAAGAACCACACATTCTATTTATATTCTGATTGCGTTATCGTTTTCAGCTTGAAATAGCAGTGACAAATGACATATTACAAGACCACTTTCCATTTAAAATTTTGAAGTTAACTCATAGATATTGGATCCCAAGTGATCTCTAGTAACATTGAAACACTGTAAATTTAGTGTGGGATATTAATTTAATAGCATATTCCAAAAGCAATCCTTTTATAAATTATTGAAAAAGTTAGGGGGCAATTTACTTAAAAATCACCCTGTATATATTTAAAACTCACCCTGTATATATTTAAAACTCACCCTCTGTATATTTAAAACTCACCCTGTATATATTTAAAACTCACCCTGTATATATTTAAAACTCACTCTGTATATATTTAAAACCCATCCTCTATATATTTTAAACTCACCCTGTATATATTTAAAACTCACCCTCTATATATTTAAAACTCACCCTGTATATATTTAAAACTCACCCTCTATATATTTAAGACTTACCCTCTATATATTTAAAACTCACCCTCTATATATTTAAAAGTCAGCCTGTATATATTTAAAACTCACCCTGTATATATTTAAAACTCACCCTCTATATATTTAAAACTCACCCTCTATAGTCTATATTTAAAATGTAATGTGTATTATTTAGAAAAACATATTTTCTTTTCTCTAAAATAAAATATTTAAAACACTCCGTATATTTAAAAAAATATTGAAATATGTTGAGAGATCTGTATTTTTCCATAGCTTCTTTATCCAAGCCAAGTTCTCATTCATCATCACCACTTCTGTAATTACCACGTGCATAGAAGTGTAGTAACATATTCAATCTATTAACGAGGGTAGACCTTCATTTATCGGTTCTAGAACAATTGTAGCCCAGTTTCACTGCAGCACCACTGAAACATGCAGTCTGTTAGGAAGTTTAATTTTGTTCTGTGCAGCAATACATCAATTAATTCTACCTGTATTTACATTCCAATCAAAACGAATGGTGTTTTAAATTAAGGAAGATCTCCCCTAATTGTCATATAATTGTTCAACAAAAATATAAATTATTGGTTCTCTTATCAGAACTAATCAAACATCTTTTACAACGTAAAAAAATAAAATTCATACTAACTGCGTTCAAACCCCCTCACTCGATTTGGTCGTGTACCCCGGCCTTCAGCACCAGTAAAGATAGTACTTTAGTACTCGTTGCACTCGTGTACCGACAGCCTCAGTGGAGGTTTTTAATAGTTGTAAATACAATTCAAGTAAACGTAATAATAAAAGCACTATTTTGTGGCATTTATACGTTTTATTTTTACTCAAATAATAAAATTAGTTTCATATGACTTGTAGTGGATGACGTAACCAAAAAATGGACATAACTCTTATGGCTTGCAAGTTTGATGCAATTTTTCTTTTGTAGGCTCACATAGGCAATACTTGACTCTGACGTCATAGTCATTAGTAGTTCACTGATCATCCACTTCGGGTGGACAGCAGCACTGTCCAACTAGCAAAACGTATAAATATCAAAAGAGGGGCATTCCAACTGACACGAGAGATGCATGATCATACCAGTTTCTAAAATCCAGGTTGATGGTGGCAAGCTATCTATCATCGTTCATCTATATATATTCTAAAAATGTTAATTTTATTATTTAACAACTTGTGTACACTACACAATAAATGTTAATTAATGTTCAAAATACAAATTAGTCTTTGCCCCTTCTCTCTTGATCGCCAAGTTTAAAGCCTCAATAAATGTGGGCTTACAACTTTAGTTCAGTAAATCCTCAATATCCCAGTTTAGTAACCACAGACCATGTATGGGTCCCACAAACTTGGCGAATATTGCTTTCATATGGTCAAATTATCCCTTTCATATATTCCTATTTTATAAACATATACTCTAAGACTATTTGTAATGTTTAAAACACATTTTATTTTATTTTATTTTATGAAGTTATTTATTTACATAGACGTCCAAAATTTTTTGACATAACTTTTTATTTCGATAGACAACAAACACAGCTTAATATAAAAAATAAATAGTAGATGTATGCTGAAAAAAATAAATAGTAGATGTATGCTCGTAAGAGGAGAGGAACTAACCTATAGCTCTCCTTAAACACCGAAAGGATAACACTTGTTATTTATTGAAAAACGTTGGAAATATTTTACTATAAAAATGTGTACTTAATTAAAAATACACATATTTCCACCTCTGGATAGTGTGATTCACTGGTTGGGAATTGCTTGGGTAATTGTAAAGTGAATTTAGGTTTGCCTTGAAGTTTAAGTTTAGCATTACTAAAGTTGAAGCCGCCAGAGGTCAGTGAAGTCTATAATAATATCAACAAATTGAGCTTTTTGAAATATTAGTGAATTTACAGTAATTTTGTTGCTTTTTTATTGTGGTTTTGTTAAAAAGTCACTGCCATAATAGTTATCCAATTACATTGAAATTAATGTTTCTTTGCCTTTCAAGTATGTTTATTGTTTAATGTACAGTATACTAAAGAAACGTCTACTCTAAAAGAAACATATCACATATGTGAATGTGTTTTACTTTCCTCGATGTTGCCTCATAATCACAACATTTAATTTCATAATACCAATACAAACTTTATATTTGTTAAAAAGGTGTAATGTAACATTTACTACTGAAGTAGAATTTTCTTACTAATACTGAACTTTTTTTCTTAATTTATCTATTTATTTATCTAATTCAAATGTGACATTTTATTATGCACTTGTTAAAAGTAACCCAAATGAATTTCATATAAAGATAGACCTCTACACATCCTAAAATCAAAACAGAATTGCCATTGACTTTAACATCAAAATAAAAATATTTTATATTATATAAAGCAAAATTGATTTATTTTGTAAATAACGACATACAAAATACTCCATTTACGGTTGCAGTATGGAATAATTTGTAGGGGAAATGCTTTGAAATATCTATTAGATAGACTAAAAAACACTCAAAATCGTTATATCCATATATATATATATATATATATATATTTTTTTTTTATGAGATAGCTCTTTTCCTTTATATTCAGAATTGAAAATACTACCAATACAACATCTATACGTATATAAAGTATTAAGACTATTTTATATCAGAAGTGGAAATCAAGGGACCAATAATCTTTTTTATAAAACCAGAAACTTTCTAACTAAAACTTTTAGAATCCCTAAAGTCAGTAAAGGAGTTTTTAGACAAGCGTATTTATACAATGGACCTAAATATTTTAATCAATTACCTAGTCATGTAAAAATTGTCTCAATATAAAATCTTTTTGTCGTCCTACATTGCAATCGTGGCTCCTTCTCCAAAAAAATTGACTTTTTAAATTCAGTAATATCCAAACAAACAATTTTAACCTTTTAAACCAATAGCAATATTTTTTCCTACCTATATTTTCTTATTTTTAACATTGTTTATATACTTATTATTTTTTATATTAATATAAGTCTAATGTTTATAATTTTGTATGAATTGTGGTATGTACTGACACTGTATAAATATAATTTAATTTTAATTCAAGAGCAGCAGCTGTTGCAGAGAGCTCACAAGTTGTTTAAGTGAATCTGGACACTTTTTATTTCATTTTTCTTAATAGTTGGACTCTTATTGGCCATATACTGGTAACCGGCCAGTATTTTTTTCCAAGTTTTTGTCATATTTGTTTTTAAAATTTCATGTTATTGATGGAAATAAATCATTTATTCACATAATCAAAGGTACGGCTTTGAGGTATCGTGCTCATATTATCTGTCATTCTATGACATTTCTTCAAGGATAAAATTCTTTCCTCTATTAAGTAATAATCTTATTTTTATAACTTGGTAGGCGTACAGCGAGATATAAAATCATATTAGTTGGTCTAAAACATTTCTTTATTATAATACGGCTATTATCAACTCTGCGTAAACCACGCCCGGAATAGTTAATGTCCATTGTATACCTTGTGATTGTTTGAAAACTAACTTTTTAACAGTATTGCACCTAAACGAATGATTTCCCTATAGCGTGTTTTCTTCCAAGAAAAAAAATAAATAAATAAAAACAAGATATTCTAATAGTAAAAATAAAGGTGTTCTCGTAGATATAAACATTTGTATAAATAAAGATATGGGGAGACCTCTTTATTTGTTCCGCCACCAATCCTTTATGTTTTCCAAGACCGGTTTCGAAGTTCTCACTTCATCATCAAGTGGAACTGAACATTCACGTATACTCTAAAATAACATTACATTTCCTAATCTAATTGAGTTAAGAAGTAGCCAAGGACAGATTCGGCCATGTTAGGGAAACACGATGTTAGTTTATTGTTTAAGTGAATTTTTATTTCTACCTGATGATGAAGGGAGAATTCCGGAACCAGTTTTTAAAAACATAAATGATTGCTGGCGGAAAAAAACAAAGAGGTATTATTTTACCCTTGATCTTCATTTTAAAAACCGATGCAGTAAAAATTCAAATATGGGTATCAGGAAATGTTGATATCACATCCTGGCTCTAGCATTACACATGCTTTTTAAATTTTTAATTACCTTGAGCCACACTTATCACATACATTAATAGGTTTACTCTTGTAGAATGTAATTAATTCCAAATGGACCCAAAATGAGAAGAAAATAAATACAGAGAATTGAATTCAGCAATCTTTGTTTCTTCTTGAATGGTTCAGATAAACCTTGAATGCTCTGATAGAACGTTTTAAACTTCGTTTCCATATCAATTCTCATCCCCGCATTCTCCACCCCCTCATTTATTTTTCTTTACCAATTACATTTTCTACTATTTGAATGGTCTGTAACTTAACGAGTTCAGTTGGTCTCATTTTACTCATTCAGTTTAGTGCAAACATTATTTAGAATTATTTCGTCAAGAAAAATAATTTAATAAATATCGTAATAATATAATCTGTCAACCTTTCTACTTTAACGCTCTGTAGTCAAACATGTTTCATTGGTGCACAGCAAAATCTAGGTGAAAACTTTTTTTTTCATTTGTATAATTTTATATAAGATTGGTATGTGTTTAAATTAAATATGGAAGTAAAAATGTTTATGTTTACCACTGCTCGTGTGTGGGTGAGTGGGTGGATCTTTACCACTGCACGTGTGTGGGTATGGGGTGGGTCTTTACCACTGCATGTGTATGGGATCCTCCCATAGAAGCACGACATTCTAACACATAGACAGTAAGTTAAATCTAGTGGAGTAGCCAACCTTCACCACAATAACTTATGTCACGTACTTGGTTATTTGATTGGAAAAATATTGCTTATAAGTTATTCCAGGTCCTGGTTTCCTACACTAGCTAAGCAAGTCATTTGGGTTAAATTATTTCTCATTACTTATAGGGCCTAATTCTTAAGTTACAACATAAACTTACATGGTTAAAATTATTTAATAGTAATATAATTACTTATAGCAAACAAATGCTAAATAAATGATTTCAAAGAGTTGGTACAAACTTTCCTCCATATTAAACACTAAAAAATAAAAAAAGTTTAAATTAACAGTTTGATTCCCAAATTTTTTTGCATAGCTCAAAACTATTCAAGTTTCGGACATACGATTACGATTTACTGAAATATTTTAAATTGTAATTCACATATTTCCTGAAAATTTAATAAAAATCGTTCGAACCGGTTTTGAGAAAACTATTTAAGAATGTTTTTGTCCATAGTAAAAAAAACTAAAATTTCAAAACAGTGAAAAAGTGATCTAGAGATATTGGCTAAATACACACCTACATAACAAATGTCATAAAATGTATCCTTCCGTTTGGTCTCCAGCGAACAGCACATACACACAGATAGACACAAACGGACAGACGCCAAAATGTTTTGGTTTTTTTTCGAAAAAAACACTTTTTGGGTTCAGGGGAACCTAAAATTAATTTTTAGATCAACTTGTAAACTACCTTTTTTACGATCACAATACTTTCTCTATGCTAACGCATAATTATGGGAGAAAGTAAAAAGAGGCCATTTACGATAGTAACAAGCTCTGAATTTCATTAATACTTGAAGATGAAAGGAAAGATAGTTCCTCAAGTGGCGCTTATTGACTTATTGTGTTCTCCTCACGAGGTATACCATCACAACAGTGCACAGCAGTACATAAAGTGTTGCCTCAAGATATATCATGCACTTTCAAAGTGGAGGTGAGTTCTCACATTATCGAGAGATATAATAGAGAGAGTTACCTCCCATCTTGCGATCCAGTGGTGGAAATGTAAAAAATTATTAATTACTTCTGCATTCGATAATGAATAATAAAGGAATGACGGCAACTATAGTTGATAGATTAAAGACGTTCAGGGACTTCAAGGCCCCTTTTGTTTCAATACCAATTGGCGGAATGGAATGGATATCGTAGGAGCTTAACCATTACCTTTCCAAGTTCCTCAATGGTTACGGAATGCTTCCCAGTGAAGTAATTTAGATTTAGTGTACAGCCTGGTAAGAAGATTCAAGCCTCCTCACTTCTCCATTTATTACGATAGGGGATGAAAACTAGCCTATCGTATATTCGTGAGTGATAACCGACCGATATCTTGACATTCATCCGAAATGCTGTTACGAACATGTTAATAAAGAGAACCGTAACGGTAATATAACTCGGAAACAACCAGTGCAGCTGTAGGGGGTTTTATAGCCCAACTATAAGAAATGTCATCTGTAATAAATACGATAATAATACTGTCGTGTAATAGAACATGTGGAACTGTCGTTAAAGCACTCTAGCCGTATGGTCATTTATTGCGTACGTAAGACCAACATCTTTAGAGACGAAACTCGTTCGATCGACGTTTTTGTGTAGTTATGACCTTTGGACATATTCAGTAGTATACAAGTTCAATAGTATATTTCTATTATTAAAAAATTAATAAATGGTTCCAAATAATTGGCACAAACATTCTCCCATATTAAAAACAAAAAAAACTTTGAAAAAAACCAGTTTGATTCTCAAATAAGTTTTTTTGCCATAACTAAAAACCTAGTCAAGTTAGAGACATGCAGTTGTTACTAAGACATTTTAAATTTAATTCACATTTTTCCAAAAAAATAATAAAAATTGTTGAAGAATTTTTTTAGGAAATTCTTTTTTTGTATGTGTTTTGCCAATCAAAATAACAAATACTGAAATTTCAAACAAGTGAAATAATAGTCTGGAGATATTGGCTAAATACACCTACATACCAAATTTCATAAAAATTGATCCATCCGTTTGTTCTCCGGTGAACTACACATACACACAGATAGACACACATACGAACATACACCAAAATGGGTTTTTTTTCGAAAAAACACTTTATTTAGGTTAAGGGACTCCAAAATGGATTTTTATACCCACTTGTAAAAAAAATTTTTTTACGAAAACAATACTTTCTCTTTGTTAACGCATATGGAAGAAAGTAAAAACGAAAATAGAACTATTAAAATGTCCTTTATACGGGGAAGCAGGCTTTAAAGTTGAACTTTTAAATCAAATAAATTATTATTTAATTAATTTCGTAAGGCGAATCGGTTGCGTGAAAATTCCAAGCGCTACACAAAAATCCATTACACTTAAAACATTTAATACTAAATTATTAGATTAGCTGTATTCATACATTAAACGTAAAACCGAAACAAAAACGTTAAAAGTGTTTTTAGCTTATTTATTCATTTTATAAAACAATTGGTATCATATTTTCTCTAAACCTTATAAATATAATACAAGATTAGAAGAAAAAGTTTGGAACATTCATAAGATCAAATTACGGCTGATGTAGCGAGATCATATGTACAGTACATTCTTACGATATGATTTATCGTACAAGATATGAAAATGGGAAAATCTTTGAACAATTAATTTAGTTTGAGGCTGAAGATTTAAACTAAGGGGGATTGAAAGACATGGTGAAGGATGGATATGTAGATATGGAAGAAGAATATAAGTGAATAGTAGGAAGGAATATCTTACAAATGTGACATAGAAGATTGGCTAGCGTATAGAGGATGATGAATTAGAAGTAGAACGAGAAGGAACAGGAAGACACCTATAAGAAGGATGATGAGAATGTGGAAATGGAGGATGAATGTAAAGTAGAAATAAGAAAATATTTATTTTGTATACATATAATTATTAATATAATAACATTTTGTATACATAAAAACATAAATAGCAAATATGAAAAATATTATTTCCTGCACGCAATAAAATAATATGGGTAACACTCTCATAACGACATGGTATAATATCAATATAACATACTGCCAGTTAATTAGTATTACATATACAGGCCTAATATTATTATAAAATACTACATCTATAATTAAAAAAACTAATTAAATAGCTCATTGCCCAGCAAATAACTAAGAATAAAATAAGCGGTAGTTGGTAAAAGTAAAGCGTAATCTTTAATCATTTATTGATTCGTTCCACTTTCAAAGGACTTTGACAGTTTGGTGCTGGGTCAGCAACAGGAAAGGACCTTAAGTGGTTTAAATGAGCCTGGCCTCCAGGGTGCTAAAAGCCACCCACCCAATATATCCTCCCTGTTCCTGTGACCGTACAGAAGGACACAAAACAATTTATACTGTTTCAGGTGAAATATAAATAATTGATCATCTATGTTATACGGTATTAAGTTAAGTAAAATATGTGCTAGTTTATATGGACTCAAAGGATTTTTATGAATTTGTGAACATTGTTTTTTAGTCTTAGTGTCATTAAGTGTGTTACAATGAGTAGAATATATTTATGTAGTAAAGAATACTACACCTACGTTATCTATTTATATATTTTTAAAATTTATATTATTTATATACCACCCAAACACGTACAGTAATAGTAACCCAACCGCTCACCCAAACACGTACATTGGTAGTATAATCCAACCGCCCAAACAAACACGTACAGTGGTAGTAACCTAACTACCCCCCAAACACGTACAGTGGTAGTAACCCAACCGCCCACCCAAACACGTACAGTAGTAGTAACCCAACCGCCCACCCAAACACGAAAAGTGGTAGTAACCTAACTACCCACCCAAACACGTACAGTGGTAGTAACCCAACCACCCACCCAAACACGAACAGTGGTAGTAACCTAACTACCCACCCAAACACGTACAGTAATAGTAACCCAACCGCTCACCCAAACACGTACATTGGTAGTATAATCCAACCGCCCAAACAAACACGTACAGTGGTAGTAACCTAACTACCCACCCAAACACGTACAGTGGTAGTAACCCAACCGCCCACCCAAACACGTACAGTAGTAGTAACCCAACCGCCCACCCAAACACGAAAAGTGGTAGTAACCTAACTACCCACCCAAACACGTACAGTGGTAGTAACCCAACCACCCACCCAAACACGAACAGTGGTAGTAACCTAACTACCCACCCAAACACGTACAGTGGTAGTAACCCAACCGCCCACCCAAACACGTACATTGGTAGTATAATCCAACCGCCCAAACAAACACGTACAGTGGTAGTAACCTAACTACCCACCCAAACACGTACAGTGGTAGTAACCCAACCGCCCACCCAAACACGTACAGTGGTAGTAACCTAACTATCCACCCAAACACGTACAGTGGTAGTATAATCCAACCGCCCAAACAAACACGAACAGTGGTAGTAACCTAACTACCCACCCAAACACGTACAGTGGTAGTAACCCAACCGCCCACCCAAACACGTACAGTAGTAGTAACCCAACCGCCCACCCAAACACGTACAGTGGTAGTAACCCAACTGCCCACCCAAACACGTACAGTGGTAGTAACCCAACAGCCCACCCAAACACGTACAGTGGTAGTAACCTAACCACCCACCCAAACATGTACAGTGGTAGTAACCCAACCGCCCACCCAAACACGTACAGTGGTAGTAACCCAACTACCCACCCAAACACGTACAGTGGTAGTAACACAACCGCCCACCCAAACACGTACAGTGGTAGTAACCTAACCACCCACTCAAACACGTACAGTGGTAGTAACCTAACCACCCACTC
>JAQJVL010004288.1:45000-47061 GCA_035578905.1 Stictocephala bisonia | reverse complement strand
CAGTTGATAACAGTATTATGACAAGTATATTTACGACTTCCCGCGTATTCCCCCAACTATCTTAAAAACACCCTTAAACATATCGCATTTAATGTTAAACATTTTAAAAGAAACAAACAAACCGTTGTACAAAAGCTGTCATATACGTAGCAGTCTTATTAACATTTGGAACAAACAATGAATATATACTGCTATGCAAGTACAAAAAATAAGTGGTGGGTTTAATTGTTATTACCTTATATAATTTTTAAATAAATTAAGGTAATTAATTAACACATAATTGGTATGTGGGACCGCATAACTTAAAAATAAAATTTATTCAGTACATACCTCAATGTATTTTAATATAAATTCAGTAAAAACGCATTTAAAATTAATTAAATGCGGCAGTTTTATAGTATACTATGAAATCGTGGGAAAAGTAAGAAAGACAGAAAATGTTTTTAGTCAATTGACAAGAAATTTTCACTAGAATTAGCAGCCTAAATGGGCTTGAAAAATGTCACAATATTAAAAATGATAATACATAAATGCATTGAAGCATTATTAATTAAAGGTATAAAATGTATTTAGTTCAGAGTGCCTCATGACACTAACATATATTTTTATGAGCAGCATTTATACTTTTATGCTTCGTATTTACTTCTATATTAAATGTGATATACATTTATGACATATTCGGTGTGCTATATTTCCATATTTTATATTCTGCATATACTTATTTCGTGTGCATAATTCTCTATTTGGTATGCTACAGCTATACATTTTGTGTGCTATATTTCCATATTTTATATTCTGCATATAATTTCGTGTGCATACTTCTCTATTTGGTATGCTAGAGTTATACATTTTGTTTGCTATATTTCCATATTTTATATTCTGCATATAATTTCGTGTGCATACTTCTCTATTTGGCATGCTACAGTTATACATTTTGTGTGCTGTATTTCTTTATTTTTTATTCTACATATACTTATTTCGTGTGCATACTTCTCTATTTGGTATGTTACAGTTATACATTTTGTGTGCTATATTTCCATATTTTATATTCTGCATATACTTATTTCGTGTGCATACATCTCTATTTGGTATGCTAAAGTTATACATTTTGTGTGCTATATTTCCATATTTTATATTCTACATATACTTATTTTGTGTGCATACTTCTCTATTTGGTATGCTATAGTTAAACATTTTGTGTGCTATATTTCCATATTTTATATTCTGCATATACTTATTTCGTGTGCATACTTCTCTATTTGGTATGTTACAGTTATACATTTTGTTTGCTATATTTCCATATTTTATATTCTGCATATAATTTCGTGTGCATACTTCTCTATTTGGTATGCTATAGTTATACATTTTGTGTGCTATATTTCCATATTTTATATTCTGCATATACTTATTTCGTGTGCATACTTCTCTATTTGGTATGTTACAGTTATACATTTTGTTTGCTATACTTCCATATTTTATATTCTGCATATAATTTCGTGTGCATACTTCTCTATTTGGTATGTGACAGTTATACATTTTGTTTGCTATATTTCCATATTTTATATTCTGCATATAATTTCGTGTGCATACTTCTCTATTTGGTATGCTACAGTTATACATTTTGTGTGCTGTATTTCTTTATTTTTTTATTCTGCATATACTTATTTCGTGTGCATACTTCTCTATTTGGTATGTTACAGTTATACATATTTATTGCTATATTTCCATATTTTATATTCTGCATATAATTTCGTGTGCATACTTCTCTATTTGTTATGCTATAGTTATACATTTTGTGTGCTATATTTCCATATTTTATATTCTGCATATACTTATTTCATGTGCATACTTCTCTATTTGGTATGCTATAGTTATACATTTTGTGTGCTATATTTCCATATTTTATATTCTGCATATACTTATTTAGTGTGCATTATTCTCTATTTGGTATGCTACAGTTATACATTTTGTGTGCTATATTTCCATATTTTATATTCTGCATATACTTATTTCGTGTGCATACTTCTCTATTTGGTATGCTACAGTTATACATTTTGTGTG
>JAQJVL010004288.1:0-40000 GCA_035578905.1 Stictocephala bisonia | reverse complement strand
ACTTATAATGTAATCTTTTACATTATTGATAAATCGAAGTTTAAGATGTTAAAAGAAATCATACATAACTATTTACTTTATTTATGTATTTTTTACAGTTTAGCTTTTGTACAATGCATGGCATGGGGTTGATTGATTTTATAATACTTCAATACAATTTTCCGAAAAATACTTAACACTGATTTTTCTTTGGCAACAGTAATATACAGTAGAACATACAAGAACAGGTTGCCTTACAATAGAGACCCAAATATCTGTAAACACCCAAACTACTGTACGTGTAAGGGTGGGTGGGTGATTTAGTACCACCGTACGTGTATGGGTGGGCAGCTGGGTCAGTACCACTGTACGTGAAAGGGTGGGTGGGTGATTTAGTACCACCGTACGTGTATGGGTGGGTGGGTGATTCAGTACCACCGTACGAGAATGGGTGGGCAGGTGGGTCAGTACCACCATACGTGTAAGGGTGGGTGGGTGATTTAGTACCACTGTACGTGTAAGGGTGGGCGGGTGATTTCAGTACCCGTATTGTTGTAGGATTGTACTCCCGAGGGAACCAAGTTTTTCAGAATACTAACAAGAAAAGACCAACGTAACCATTTGGAAACACTGATAACTGGTAAAATGTACATTATTTATGTAAACGTATAAAAAATAAATGTCGAGGATATATATATGGCGTCAGTGTTTCATTAATATGAAATTATAGATACTGATTAACAATTCAAAATAATTATAAAACGTTTAATATATTTTTATTTACCCAGAACAAAGGTTTCTCTATGATATGTGTGATTTTTAAAAGTTATTGTTTGTAAACTGAATGATACATATAATGAAGTACCCTTTTTATACATTTTTATTGTTTATTCATTGTAGAAAATGAATATTGTAAAAACTAAATATTTGTAATATTGTAATATTTAACATTTTCACCACAATGTAATTTATCATATTTTAAATATTGGCTGGGTAATCTTAGCTTCTTTGAAGTCGGTATACAATACAACCGTTATTGATGTCGTATGTAAGTGATGGACGACTTATAACGGTTATGGATGTTTTATGTCAGTAATGGACGACTTATAACGGTTACGCATAGTTATGGATGTCTTATGTCAGTAATGGACGATTTATAATGGTTATGGATAGTTATGGGTGTCTTGTGTCAGTAATGGGCGACTTATAACGGTTATGGATAGTT
The DNA here is from genome assembly GCA_035578905.1 of Stictocephala bisonia. Taxonomy (NCBI): domain Eukaryota; kingdom Metazoa; phylum Arthropoda; class Insecta; order Hemiptera; family Membracidae; genus Stictocephala; species Stictocephala bisonia. The sequence goes on along the minus strand of JAQJVL010004288.1, from coordinate 38,796 downwards.
ATGGGTGTCTTATGTCAGTATTGGATGACTTATAACGGTTATGGATAGTTATGGGTGTCTTATGTCAGTAATGGACGACTTATAACGGTTATGGATAGTTATGGGTGTCTTATGTCAGTAATGGACGGCTTATAACGGTTATGGATAGTTATGGATGTCTTATGTCAGTAATGGACGACTTATAACGGTTATGGATAGTTATGGGTGTCTTATGTCAGTAATGGATGACTTATAACGGTTATGGATAGTTATGGGTGTCTTATGTCAGTAATGGACGACTTATAACGGTTATGGATAGTTATGGGTGTCTTATGTCAGTAATGGACGACTTATAACGGTTATGGATAGTTATGGATGTCTTATGTCAGTATTGGACGACTTATAACGGTTATGGATAGTTATGGGTGTCTTATGTCAGTAATGGACGACTTATAACGGTTATAAATAGTTATGGATGTCTTATGTCAGTAATGGACGACTTATAACGGTTATGGATAGTTATGGGTGTCTTATGTCAGTAATGGACGACTTATAACGGTTATGGATAGTTATGGGTGTCTTATGTCAGTAATGGACGACTTATAACGGTTATGGATAGTTATGGGTGTCTTATGTCAGTAATGGACGACTTATAACGGTTATGGATAGTTATGGGTGTCTTATGTCAGTAATGGGCGACTTTTAACGGTTATGGATATTTATGGGTGTCTTATGTCAGTAATGGACGACTTATAACGGTTATGGATAGTCATGGGTGTCTCATGTCAGTAATGGACGACTTGTAACGGTTATGGATAGTTATGGGTGTCTCATGTCAGTAATGGACGACTTATAACGGTTATGGATAGTTATGGGTGTCTCGTGTCAGTTATGGTCGACTTATAATGGTTATGGATAGTTATGGGTGTATTATGTCAGTAATGGACGACTTATAACGGTTATGGATAGTTATGGGTGTCTCGTGTCAGTAATGGATGACTTATAATGGTTATGGATAGTTATGGCTGTCTCGTGTCAGTAATGGACGACTTGTAACGGTTATGGATAGTTATGGGTGTCTTATGTCAGTAATGGACGATTTATAATGGTTATGGATAGTTATGGGTGTCTTATGTCAGTAATGGACGATTTATAACAGTTATGGATAGTTATGGGTGTCTTATGTCAGTAATGGACGACTTATAATGGTTATGGATAGTTATGGGTGTCTCATGTCAGTAATGGACGACTTATAATGGTTATGGATAGTTATGGGCGTCTTATGTCAGTAATGGATGACTTATAACGGTTATGGATAGTTATGGGTGTCTCATGTCAGTAATGGACGACTTATAACGGTTATGGATAGTTATGGGTGTCTCATGTCAGTAATGGACGACTTATAACGGTTATGGATAGTTATGGGTGTCTCATGTCAGTTTTGGACGACTTATAACGGTTATGGATAGTTATGGGTGTCTTATATCAGTAATGGACGACTTATAATGGTTATGGATAGTTATGGGTGTCTCATGTCAATAATGGATGACTTATAACGGTTATGGATAGTTATGGGTGTCTTATGTCAGTAATGGACGACTTATAACGGTTATGGATAGTTATGGGTGTCTCATGTCAGTAATGGACGACTTATAATGGTTATGGATAGTTATGGGTGTCTCGTGTCAGTAATGGACGACTTGTAATGGTTATGGATAGTTATGGGTGTCTCGTGTCAGTAATGGACGACTTGTAACGGTTATGGATAGTTATAGGTGTCTTATGTCAGTAATGGATGATTTATAACGGTTATTGATAGTCATTTATTATTTATTTATTTATTTATTTACTCATAAGACGCCGATCGTCAAGATATGGGCGAATATGGATTTCGTATGAGTGTGATGAGTGTAGATGAGCGAATGTAGTAATTGTTACAAATTACGGCCGACTATTCCTTAGAAAGTGTCATTAATTAATAGCCCAATGACAAATGAACAGCCGGTGGTTATCAGCTGATCCTTCTCAAAATGTATTGTCTCTAAATGGGATCGAACTGAGAACCTTTAGCACATGAAGCTGGGATTGAACCAACTACGCTACCTACCAATTATGGGTGTCTCATGTCTGTAATGGATGACTTATAATGATTATGGATAGTTATAGATGTTTTACGTCAGTAATGGACGGCTTATAATGGTTATGGATAGTTATGGGTGTCTTATGTCAGTAATGGACGATTTATAACGGGTATGGATAGTTATGGATGTCTTATTCATATACTTGGTTAAATGTAATTTGTATTTATAAGTATGCCAATTTTGGTAATTAGGACACTGTAAGTTTTAGTTAGGGTAAATAGAATGATTTCCAAGAGATATAATTGACTCGGGGGTGAATATGAAGGATATTGGAAACTACTATACACCTTAATTACTCGATGCACTGCGCGTGATGGAGACATATAATATATCTAAAGAATAGCACGTAGCATGTATGTTTTACGGATACATCCAACACGTGGGAAGGAAATCCACGTAATCAGGCAGGTGGCCTTTAGAGGTAGAGGAGTGTTGGTGAATGTGTTTTTTTTTTTAATTTTTAAGAAAAATACAGCATCAGCAAACTTGCCTAAGAAGTCAAGTTCCTTAACACCTTGCAGTTGTAAAGAAGTAAAGATTCATAACAAGACAATAATCTTCAATGCCACTGGCACTTTCTTCAGGTGAGTACACCTGATATGAGTAGAAACCTTAAGTGATTTGGTTCATTTAAATATTTTGTGAATATTGTTGTTGTGATACTTCTACGTTCGCTTTAACCTCTGGTTGTGTGGTTCTGAGATTATACACCAACCCATCCACCCGCCTATAAACGCACAGTGGTAATGTCGTATGGAAGATGAGTGTTTGTGATTTGTATGCGTAAAGAACTGGACGTAGTAGTGTGAAGCCTTTATCTCTAAAAATATACATACCCCCTTAGTTAGTACTCTAACAAGACCAATTTGGTACATTATTTTGGGCTCGTAATATAGGATTTAGCTCTCAGATCTTGTAATATAATTCCCTTAGTCGTGGTTTTAAAGAAAACCAAGATCGATCGTTTACATTATTCACTTTGAGCCGTACACAAAGCTTCCTGAAGTCAGGCAGTGCTGTCTTTAAACTCCGGTTAGGACGACAGATAAATTGGACTACATCAGAATTGTTTCAGTTTACCGCTATTAATTCTGAAGCACAAGGAATATATGAGAAAAGGAAATCACAAAATGGACGACTTTAGATTTTGAAAGAATCTGTATAAACAACATAACATCATGCATACATATTTGTTTACATGTCTGATATAGAAATGTTTTACTGAAACAGGAAAAATATGCAGGATAAACTATCTTAATTTTTCTATAATCTTTTTAAGTTTTATATTTTAAATATAGCTTCTGTTCGATGGAGTGTTCTACATAATATTACAAGAATAAACAGTAATGTACATGGGTAATTTATAAATTTACAATTAAGTTAATGATATTAACAAAAAATTATTTACTTTGTTTATAATATTACTTGCCAATAGGTATCTCATATAATAGGAATACGCTAAAAATTCTGTTCGTTAGTGAGGTCTGTTACTACATTTATCCAAACGGTACTAAAATCCACACTACTGAACCTCGAAACCAGTAATAATTTAAGCCGTAATAATTTGCATTGAAAGATAAATATATATGATTATAAATAACATTAACTGTACTATACACTGAATCATCATCAGCTAATTTTGTTAATATATAACTAATTTCTGTTATGTTTTTCACCCCACAATTTTATGTTTCCATTTATACTTTGTTTTGAATTTGGAGTTACTAATAATGATAGCATTTTATTTAACCAAATTGTTGATATCGAACTTATTTTATTACTATTAAATTAAAGATTGTTTGTACGTGTACTTAACACACGCTTTGCCATAAACGATATGAACTGTCACCCAGGAGTATAACAGTTTTAGAAGTATTTGTCACCAATGTGCTTTACCGTTCAGTAAACCTCGTTTGTATTAGATTCATTGAACCACAAGCAATATATTTAGAGGAAAGGCAATTACCTTCAACAGGAAATGGCACTTCAAAAGCGATCAGTCAGGGTTCAGCAGTTTCAGCTCTAACCCTTTTTTAAGTCAGGTAAGATAAAGTTTTAATTTATAAAGTGGGTTCATGAGACATTTCAGGGCTAGTAAACGGTAGTATCCAATACGAAATCAGACTGCAATTTTAAAGAAAATAGAATAGAAAACAAGTTTTCAAATAATTAGGCCAAAAACCGGAATAGAATATTTTTAACGAATATAGTGCGTAGCATAGAAGGAAGCAGGACTTAATGGTCTAGTTGGTTGACTTATTCCTTCAGCCAAGTTACTTTCGTCTATATTAATATTTTTAACGAACATAGCGTGTAGCATTGAAGGATGCAGGACTTAATGATCTGGTTGGTTGGCTTATTCCTTCAGTCAATGTACTTTCGTCTGTATTAATATTTTTAACGAACATAGTGTGTAGCATAGAAGGATGCAAGGACTTAATGGCCTAGTTGGTTGGCTTATTCCTTCAGTCAATGTATTTTCGTCTGTATTAATATTTTTAACGAACATAGTGTGTAGCATAGAAGGATGTAAGACTTAATGGTCTAGTTGGTTGGCTTATTCCTTCAGTCAATGTATTTTCGTCTGTATTAATATTTTTAACGAACATAGTGTGTAGCATAGAAGGATGCAGGACTTTTGGTCTAGTTGGTTGGCTTATTCCTTCAGTCAATGTATTTTCGTCTGTATTAATATTTTCAACGAACATAGTGTGTAGCATAGAAGGATGCAGAACTTAATGGTCTAGTTGGTTGGCTTATTCCTTCAGTCAATGTATTTTCGTCTGTATTAATATTTTTAACGAACATAGTGTGTAGCATAGAAGGATGCAGGACTTAATGGTCTTGTTGGTTGGCTTATTCCTTCAGTCAATGTATTTTCGTCTGTATTAATATTTTTAACGAACATAGTGTGTAGCATAGAAGGATGCAGGACTTAATGGTCTGGTTGGTTGGCTTATTCCTTCATTCAAGGTACTTTCGTCTGTATTAATATTTTTAACGAACATAGTGTGTAGCATAGAAGGATGCAGGACTTAATGGCCTATTTGGTTGGCTTATTCCTTCAGTCAATGTATTTTCGTCTGTATTAATATTTTTAAAGAACATAGTGCTTAGCATAGAAGGAAGTAGGACTTAATGGTCTAGTTAGTTGGCTTATTCCTTCAGTCAATGTACTTTCGTCTGTATTAATATTTTAAAGAACATAGTGTGTAGCATAGAAGGATGCAGGACTTAATGGTCTTGTTGGTTGGCTTATTCCTTCAGCCAAGTTACTTTCGTCTATATTAATATATTTAACGAAAATAGCGTGTAGCATTGAAGGATGCAGGACTTAATGATCTAGTTGGTTGGCTTATTCCTTCAGTCAATGTATTTTCGTCTGTATTAATATTTTTAACGAACATAGTGTGTAGCATAGAAGAATGCAGGACTTAATGGCCTAGTTGGTTGCCTTATTCCTTCAGTCAATGTATTTTCGTCTGTATTAATATTTTTAACGAACATAGTGTGTAGCATAGAAAGATGTATGACTTAATGGTCTAGTTGGTTGGCTTATTCTTTCATTTAATGTATTTTATTCTCTATTAATATTTTTAACGAACGTAGTGCGTAGCATAGAAGGATGCAGGACTTAATGGTCTGGTTGGTTGGCTTATTCTATCAATTAATATACTTTCGTCTGTATTAATATTTTTAACGAACATAGTGTGTAGCATAGAAGGATGCAGAACTTAATGGTCTAGTTGGTTGGCTTATTCCTTCAGTCAATGTATTTTCGTCTGTATTAATATTTTTAACGAACATAGTGTGTAGCATAGAAGGATGCAGGGCTTAATTGTCTGGTTGGTTCACTTATTCATTCAGTCAATGTACTTTCGTCTGTATTAATATTTTTAACGAACATAGTGTGTAGCATTGAAGGATGCAGGACTTTTGGTCTAGTTAGTTGACTTATTCCTTCAGTCAATGTATTTTCGTCTGTATTAATATTTTCAACGAACATAGTGTGTAGCATAGAAGGATGCAGAACTTAATGGTCTAGTTGGTTGGCTTATTCCTTCAGTCAATGTATTTTCGTCTGTATTAATATTTTTAACGAACATAGTGTGTAGCATAGAAGGATGCAGGGCTTAATTGTCTGGTTGGTTCACTTATTCATTCAGTCAAATGTACTTTGCCCTTCTTTTTTTTAAATTTTTTTTAACAAAAACTTTTATTTTGTGTAGCTTTAAAAGGGTGCAGGTTTTTGGTCTTTTTTGGGGTTGCTTTTTCCCTTTGGTCAATGTATTTTCTTTTCTGTTTTTAAATATTTTCAACAAAAATTTTAGTGTTTTTTAGCATAAAAGGTTTGCGAATTTTAATGGTCTAGGGGGTTTGGCTTTTTTCCTTCAGTCAATGTTTTTTGGGCCCTGTATTAATAATTTTAACGAACATAGTGGTGTAGCATATAAGGATGCAGGACTTAATGGTCTGGTTGATTGGCTTATTCCTTCATTCAAAGTACTTTCGTCTGTATTAATATTTTTAACGAACATAGTGTTTTTTAGCCATGAAGGAGGGCAGGAAAAATTTTTAAATTTTGGTTTATTTGGGAAACTTAATGGCCTAGTTGGTTGGCTTATTCTTTCATTCAATGTACTTTCATCTGTATTAATATTTTTAACGAACATAGTGTGTAGCATAGAAGGATGCAAGGACTTAATGGCCTAGTTGGTTGGCTTATTCTTTCATTCAATGTACTTTCATCTGTATTAATATTTTTAACAAACATAGTGTGTAGCATCGAAGGATGCAGGACTTAATGGTCTGGTTGGTTGTCTTATTCCTTCATGCAATGTACTTTCGTCTGTATTTGTATTTTTGATCATTTTCGAATTGAAATATTTTTTATAATTCAAATATATTATTGGGATCCCCATTAATCTATTGAGTAAATTAAAACAGTCTAATTCAACAAACATGGATTTGAGCGTATCGAGTTAATTCACTATTTTTAATCATTCAAAAATTAAAATTTATAGGTAAAATGTATTTTATTACATGATATTTCTTTGAGATGTTATATTAAAGCTAGAACAACAAGTAATTAAATTGTAAGTTATTTTGTTGTTGACAAACAAATCAGTAATTTACGTTAAGTCAAATAAAAGGTAAAAATAAATATACTATGAAGCATTATACTACATAAAAGTACATTTTATGCTTTTTAGGTGTATAAGTGTAACTAACAAGATATGTAGAAATATTGAAATATAATAAATTAAATTTGTATTATTTTTAAATTATTAGTCTTATTATGAATCTCAAAGAGTATTTCATTTATCGGTGATATCGAAATTACTGTATAACTTACTACAATTACGATTTTAGTGAATCTACATTTTCATTACGAAAAGAATATTACATATGGTTCTCTTTCAAAGGCGTAACCTTTAACCTATAAGAATTAGTTTGATATATACATTAATATTTGAAGTATAGTTTAAACTGTAACATGGACTGTTTAAAACGAAAAATGTTGCTACTCCTCATTACAATTGGGCTTGTTTGTGGTGTAATGAAGGTAATAAGTCGTGATGCATGGATTGCCAGTTGAAATGTAGGCTAGCGTAATTTGTGGTCAGGCGGACATTGACAAAAATAACTTGATTAAATGGAAATAGTGAGTCTCACACAGACATGTGATGCATGGATTGTGGCTTGGAATATAGGCTGTGGTAATTTGTGGTCAGGCAGACATTGACAAACAACTTGGTAGTATGGAAGTAATAAGTCTCAAACTGACCTGTGATGTTTGGATTGTGGCTTGGAATATAGGCTGTGGTAATTTGTGGTCAGGCAGACATTGACAAACATCTTGGTAGTATGGAAGTAATAAGTCTCAAACTGACCTGTGATGTTTGGATTGTGGCTTGGAATATAGGCTGAGGTAATTTGTGGTCTGGCGGACATTGACAAACATCTTGGTAGTATGGAAGTAACAAGTATAACACAGATTTATGATTCGTGGCTTTTGGTCGGCTACGTTTTCTAGGGTAATTTGTGGTCTGGCGGATATTTAAAAATATCGTGAAGACTGTATATTTGTTAAATATGCAGACTAGCGTAATTACTTTTAGTTGGTAATGATGAGTTAGTAAATAACTATATACAGTAGAATACAGTAAACACAGTAAAATATCATACAGAATAGTTATATTAATTAATGATTGATTTATAAAACACCAATCGTATTTATATGGGCGAGTATGAATTGTGAATAAATATGATGGGACTAAACAAAGAAAAATAGTCATTGTTAGGTCTACCGCTCCTAAAAATGAGTAATTTACGAAGGGGCCTACAGCTTCACGTGGAGTCCAGACCAAGGTGTATTATTGAGATTTTCATTTAACAGAAAAGCCTGGTACCTAGTTCTACACAGATTCTCCAGATTTCTCAGGTAGTGTCCACGTCGATGAAAACTACTACTGAACGCACACAGATTCGGAGCATAGAACCTAGCACTTACAATCTCCACAACTCTTAGTCCACAGTGCCACTAATGCTGACTGGGGCGTTTATATAGGGTGTTTCGGTTGGGCGGGTGGGTTAGTACCACTGTTTATGTACAGGTGGGTGGGTGGGTCAGTACCAGTGTTCTTGTATGGTCGGGCGGATGGGTCAGTACCACTGTTCTTGTATAGGTGGGTGGGTGGGTCAGTACCAGTGTTCTTGTATGGTTGGGCGGATGGGTCAGTACCACTGTTCGTGTATGGGTGGGCGGGTGGGTCAGTACTACTGTTCATGTATGGGTGGGCGGGTGGGTCAGTACCACTGTACGTGTATGGGCGAGCGGGTGGTCAGTACCAATGTTCGTGTATGGGCGAGCGGGTGGTCAGTACCATTGTTCGTGTATGGGCGGGCGGGTGGTCAGTACCAATGTTCGTGTATGGGCGGGCGAGTGGTCAGTACCACTGTTCGTGTATGGGCGAGTGGGTGAGTCAGTACCAGTGTTCTTGTATGAGTTGGTGGGTGGGTCAGTACCACTGTTCTTGTATGGGCAGGTGGGTGGGTCAGTACCACTGTTCTTGAATGGCGGGCGGGTGGGTCAGTACCACTTTTCGTGTATGTTCGGGTGGGAGGGTCATAATTAGCATCGTTTATAGGTTGGCTCAACTTCAGAATATGATAGTAGACATAAAAATAAGAAAATAGTTCCTGTATACATGTGGCCTATCTCGCCTTAAGTGTTTCTCTGTCTGTATGTGTTATTATGAAATAATTATCTCTCAATCATGGTTTGAGATAATAATTTGAGACTTAGTATATTTGCTAACCTAGTTAGGGGTAGTTTAAAATTAAAAAGAAAGAAAATTCTGTTTATCGGTTTTAAAATTGCTACTATAAGAAATATTAAAAATTACATAACTTTAAAACCATTACTTGTATTGAAAATGTATCAGAATACTTTAATTTTGTAAATTTAATAAGAAATTCAAAAATACCTCAATTTTTAAAAATCGTTTGGAAAATTAAAGAGTATAGCACTTTTTCGTGCATGCTTGTTTAGGGGGTTTAAGTTGTATGAAGTTTACTAACTAAATGTATAACTTCATAGTCATTATAAATAGCTATTTTTAATTATTTTAAAGTAAACATTGCTTACATTTTTATTTTAGGCTGAAGTATGCAATGATGAATGAAGACGTCACATTGAACAGCATTTATTATTAAATTATACCATTTGTGTTTTTGTATAATGTAAAATAAATTTCGTTATTAACAAATGCTATTTTTTTAGGAAACCATAAACAAGCATACATGAAAAGGGGCTTCGCATAAAAACAGTTGATATTTAAAAGAATTAAAAACAGCTTTTTATAATGACTATGCAGTTATTATAAAATATTTCAATAATATAATGATATATCAATCAATAAATAATACGATAAATTTATTAAGAGTTCATTTATTTGTTTATTTTATTTATTTATTCATAAGACGCCGATCGTCAAGATATGGGCGAATATGGATTTCGAATGAATGTGATGAGTGTAGATGAGCGAATGTAGTCATTGTTACAAACTAAGGCCGACTATTCCTTAGAAAGTGTCATTAATTAATAGCCCAATGACAAATGAACAACCGGTGGTTATCAACTGATCCTTCTCAAAATGTATTATGACTCTGATTGGGATTGAACTGACAACTTTTAGCTCATGAAGCTGGGATTGAACCAACTACGCTAAATTTAATATCTAATGATTCTTTTACTTAGTAATGTTGTTGGATTCATGTATGATTAAGTAAAAGAAACAGTTAATTTATAAAATTAAAAATAGGAACTTAATTATATAACTTTCACACTTTTACTAACGAAATTTTAGTAAACACTTTTATAGAGTACTATGCTACTCACTTTTACACTTGAAATATTTATATGACCTAATAATTCCTGTGCTTATACTATTTAATATATTATATACCTAATGTATGTAAATTTTTGTGGTGTTGAATTGTAAAATGTGTCTTATAAAAACCTACACTTTACACCTGTTCAGCTAATTTTTTCAGTGAAATGCTTATTTAAATAAGCACGATCGTGTATCTCACGAATTCAAATAAAGTTAAATTCATTGTTTATGTTAAACAGTTTCAACCTTTAAATGTAAGGCTTCTTAATGTGTTAATTTTTGGGGGCATTGAAATGGTACTGTTTTGTTAAAAGAGTATATTCTGCTAAATCAATAATTGCCAACCAAAAAATTATTACTGAATAAATAAGTTCTTATTTCTAATAATAGAGGTGACAAATTACCAAATCTTTATTACTTTAATAGAAACAGAAGCAAATTTAATTTATTTACTTTATATCTTAAAGGCGATTTAAGACTTAGCTTGGCATAAATACATTTTCCGTTCTTGTCATAACATGTATGAAATCCTAAATTGTCTGTGAGATATAAAATAAATTAATTAAATTTGTATTTTAAACTATTTTCATAAATGTAATATGAATAAATATATATATGTGTGTGTGTGTGTATGTATGTATGTATATACTAAGGGAACCCCCTGCACGCTTCACGTACCAACCCCGACTCTCGCTGCGCTCGATACACCTCACCATTCGGTCTCGGCATGTGACTTTCACTAAAAATAATAGTAGATTAATTGTATAGCGTATAATCACAATTTTAAATGTATTTACAATTAATGTTGTATTTATTTACATTTAATATTAAAATTAAATACTTGGGTTGCTATCTATTTATTAATATAAATACCCAACGGTATTACTAAACCTATTTCAAACGTGTTCATTTCATTTGTTTTTGTTTAACAGCTCAAGCTCAAACTTTTAATGCATCTATAGTATAATGTCAAACATACCAAATAAATAATATGTTCAAATTATATAATTTACAATAAAACCAATATATTTTTAATTTTTAACCAGGCCTTTCGTCAGCAAAGCTGGCATCATCAGGCAACACAACTTTATTTGTAAACAAACAAGACAATAATTAGTTCTGAAAACAGATGTAAATAATTTAAAGAATATAAGTATAAATATATTGTAAACAATGTATAGTGTGTATATATATATCAGAGTGTATAATTTTTAATAAAATAAGTTGATAATAAACAAGAATTTTGAATAGGTCCATTTTCATTGTTCATTAAAGATGAATTACTCTTGTTTATAAAATATGTTTCCCAGGCATTCAAGTATTTATAAGATGAAACTGATTTTATTATTTTTGAATTTTCTTTGCTAATATTGTGATTTGTTGTCAAACAATGTTTAGCAACTGCTGACTTTTCTTCTCTGTTAAATTTAATGTGTGAAAAATGTTCTTTGAATCTTATTTTTAAATTTCTTTTGGTTTGTCCTATGTATTTTTCTTCACAGTTTTCACAGTTAATTTCATAGATTCCTGATAGATTTTCATTTTTAATTTTGTCTTTAGGGTTATTCAGTTTGTTTTTTAATTTGTTTGTAGTTTTGAATGTAGGTTTGATATTTGAATTTTTCTTGAATGAGTGTTGAATGGTTCTTGACAATTTTGTGTTAAATGTAAAACTTGCCCAATAATTTTCTTCTTTTTCTTTAATTTCTTTTAATGTAGTCCTTGATCTTTTAATTTGTTTTTTTAACAGACTTTTTTAAAATATTATCAATTAGTATAGGATCATATCCATTGTAAACAGCAATATTTTTGATATAGGAAAGTTCTTTTTCAAAATTGTCCTCATTCAAAGGCGTGTTTAATAATCTATAAATCATGTTGTTGAATGCTGCTCTTTTTTGAGTTGGTGGATGATATGAGTCATTGGTGATGAATCTGTTGGTGTGAGTTGGTTTTCTATATATGTTAAAATCAAGATTTTGAGAAATTTCATTTCTTAAAACAAAAATATCTAAAAATGGTAATTTTGAATTCGATTCAGATTCATATGTAAATTTTATTGTTGTGTAAAAAGAGTTCAATTTACCAAGAAAGTTATTTAAATTTTGATTTGTGTTAAATATTGCAAATATATCATCCACATATCTAAACCAATATTGGGGAAAATATGGTGAAGTTTCTTTGGCTTTTATTTCAAAATTACTCATAAATAGATTTGCCACAAAACATGATAATGGATTTCCCATAGCAGTACCTTCTGTTTGTTGATAGAATTTGTTGTTAAATTGAAATATATTTTGATTCATACAAGTGTTAATTAATCTCAAATATTCTTCTTTTTGTTCTTTGCATAAATTTATTGAAGTGAACCATTTTTCAAATAATTTCATTGTTTATTTTAAAGGAACATTTGGATATAGAGAAGTTATGTCAAAAGAAATCAGTATTTCATTTCTTGTATTTTTAAATTTTTGACACAGTTTATGAATTCATATCGATTTTTTATTGCTAAAGATGGGAAAGGATCTAATTGTTGTAGTTTTTGTGCTAACCATTTTTATAGTTTGGAGCATTTATCGAATTTAAAATAGGACGCATACTTTTTCCTGGTTTATGGATTTTAGGTAAACAATAGAGTCGTGGGATTGAAGGATTAGAAACATGTAAATGTTTTATAAGATCTGAAATTATTAGAGTTTTGCATTGTTTCAAGGAATTCATTGTAGAAGTGATACATTTTGGTAAAGGGTTTTTGTCGAAGATTATGTAGGGACCAGAAATTAGCATGTTAGTCACTCTATTAAAATATTCTTTTGTCTAAAATAACAATAGCATTACTTTTGTCAGCTTTTAGATAAAATACATCTTTGGATTGTTATGACGTTAGTGTTTTATGATTTTGTTGTTCAATTTGGTTGTTTTTTCTTGTTTGTTTCAGATTTAATATTGTAGATTCAATATCTCTTCTAATGATATTTTTCTTATTTTCATTTAAAAATTTAATATTTGACTCTACATCAATGATTACATTTTCAATATCATTTTTGCAACTCAAATTAAAATTTAGTCCTTTATTTAGTAGGTTCATTTCTTCATCGGTAAACTTATAAGATGATTCATTATAAACTAAAACATCATCTTGAAAAGGATTTGTACATATGTTATTTTGTTTTGAGTCATTTGTATTTAAGGATATTAATTTTTTATCTAGTGTTATTTTCTTTTTATTATATTTGAAATCAATAGAGTCTAATATATTATTATATTTTTCGTTGAAATAATCTGATTCTACACCATTTAAACTTTTGGTTATGTACAAGTGTTGTTCAAGTGACTTCAGTTCCAAATCTTGTTGTCATATAATTATTTGTCCAAAATAAAAGCCAAAGAAACTTTACCATATTTTCCCCAATATTGGTTTAGATATGTGGATGATATATTTGCAATATTTAACACAAATCAAAATTTAAATAACTTTCTTGGTAAATTGAACTCTTTTTACACAACAATAAAATTTACATATGAATCTGAATCGAATTCAAAATTACCATTTTTAGATATTTTTGTTTTAAGAAATGAAATTTCTCAAAATCTTGATTTTAACATATATAGAAAACCAACTCACACCAACAGATTCATCACCAATGACTCATATTATCCTCCAACTCAAAAAAGAGCAGCATTCAACAACATGATTTATAGATTATTAAACACGCCTTTGAATGAGGACAATTTTGAAAAAGAACTTTCCTATATCAAAAATATTGCTGTTTACAATGGATATGATCCTATACTAATTGATAATATTTTAAAAAAGTCTGTTAAAAAACAAATTAAAAGATCAAGGACTACATTAAAAGAAATTAAAGAAAAAGAAGAAAATTATTGGGCAAGTTTTACATTTAACACAAAATTGTCAAGAACCATTCAACACTCATTCAAGAAAAATTCAAATATCAAACCTACATTCAAAACTACAAACAAATTAAAAACAAATTGAATAACCCTAAAGAGAAAATTAAAAATGAAAATCTATCAGGAATCTATGAAATTAACTGTGATAACTGCGAAGAAAAATACATAGGACAAACCAAAAGAAATTTAAAAATAAGATTCAAAGAACATTTTTCACACATTAAATTTAACAGAGAAGAAAAGTCAGCAGTTGCTAAACATTGTTTGACAACAAATCACAATATTAGCAAAGAAAATTCAAAAATAATAAAATCAGTTTCATCTTATAAATACTTGAATGCCTGGGAAACATATTTTATAAACAAGAGTAATTCATCTTTAATGAACAATGAAAATGGACCTATTCAAAATTCTTGTTTATTATCAACTTATTTTATTAAAAATTATACACTCTGATATATATATACACACTATACATTGTTTACAATATATTTATACTTATATTCTTTAAATTATTTTACATCTGTTTTCAAAAATTAATTTTTTCTTGTTTGTTTAAAATTTAAAAAATTTATGTTGCCTGATGTTTGCCGGGCTTTGCTGGGGGAAAGGGGAAAATTTAAAAAATTTATATTGGTTTTATTGTAATATTATATAATTTAAAACATATTTTTTTGTGATTTAAATATAAAACTCTCAACTTCACAAAAAAAATTTTAAACATGTTTATTTATTTTTTAAAACAGCTGTTTTTAATTTTCCCTTAAAAAAAAAACCAATGTTATTCTTATGGAAAAAAAGGATATTTTGGGGGGTGTTTGTACCCTTGGGAATGGAATTTCAAAAAAACCCCTTTTTTTGGGGCCCTCTAGAGCGAAAGATAAACTATGTACTAAAGGCCCATGTCTTATTTGAATGGTTTTTGTGGGGGTTTTTAAATAATTTTTTTTGATTTTCAGGGGGGATTGTCTTTTTTTTTATTGGGGGATGAATTTACTCTAAGTATGTTGTATCGTAAAACTATAACGGGAATTTTTTTTAAAAGGGGGTTTTTTATTTTAAATTTTTTCAAAAAAAATCAGATTCAATTTTTTTCCTCCGTTTTTTGGAATATTACGAGTATTTTTACATTTTGCATAATTCTTTGTTTACAATTGATTGAAAGGGGGTTCAATATTTAAAGGTTAAATATGACATTTAATTTTGTCCCGATAAAAATTTTTTTGACAGAAAAAATTATTACAGGTGCTCTTACCAGAAAATTTTTTTTAAGTCTAAATTCTCTGCTTCCCCAACGGGAAAATTTTAAGGTTCCCTTCTCTTTGTAATAGGGACTCTTTCCCAAATTTTCCTCTTTTCCCTTAATGTGGTAAATTTTTTGGGAATAGCCCCGGTTTTTTTTTTTGGATTATTTTTTTTGGTTTCCCTTTATTTTAAATTTACTTTAATTCGTACAATTTGGGAAACCCCAATTTTGCTACAAAAAAACACGAATTAAAAAATTATTTATTTATGTTTTTCTTGGAGGGCGAATATTTTTTTGGCCCATTAAGGATCTGTTTTCAAATATATCGTCCCCCTTTTGATGAGCTTTCCCCGACAATTTTTGTTTTTTGTTATGCGAAAAAAAAACACAAAATATTGACGTTACTTTTAATAAACAAAAAAAAATATATGGATATATGTTAATTATGGACTTTAAAAGCTTTGTATTTTAAAAGGTTTAGGCAAAATTTAAAAAAAATGTATTAAAAAATATATTAACAATTCATCATTTGAATTACCCCAATGCTGTTGACGCAAAAAAAAATTTTTTAGTTGAAAAAATAAATAAAAAAATTTTTCGATCTTTTACTAAAAGAGCATTCTTTTATCTTTAAAACCTTTTTTTATAAAAAATTATAAATAAGTAAATAAAAAAGTTTTTATTTTCGGGGCCGGTTTTCCCAAAAAAAACAATGTGATTACAAAACAATTCAATTTTTTATTACAATTATTAAAAAATTTTTAAAAGCTATTTTAGTTTTTTTTAAATTTTAAAACTTTAAAGTTAGGTATGCCGTACAGTTATTTAGGGGTTATATCAGTTTTGTATTATACATTAAATACTTATTTAATTTGTTTTTTATGTAGTTTCAAATTAAAATTCCTTTAGACTTTTTGTGGGAGGACAATTCATTTAATTTTTTGGGGAGGGGAAAAGTTCGCAAAATATTTTCTTTCGCTTTCACGGTAAAACGTGAGGCATCTCCAAAACTTGATCCTGTTTAGTATGCGATTTTTGGGATCTGGACCTGTTTTTTATTTTTTTTTCCTCAAATACCCCGGGCCCTGCCAGTGGTAAAGTTTTCTTTAAAAAGGTATGAGGAACGTGGGGTTTACAGGTCAAAGCCACAAGCCCGGGAAACGGGTTTAAAACTTTCCTTTTTTCTACTTTAAAACCCCGGGACACACGTTTTTTGATTCTTGAAATTTTTGTCTAAATCCCCTTTAGACAAAAACTTTGCCATACACGGGGAGCAGTAATGGGACCCCATAGAGCAAAAAAGGCATGGAAAAGGCGAAGCTTGGTCTCTTTGGGAAAAACTTCCTTTATGTTGTAAAAATTTTCTTAGTAAACAAAGGGGCCCCACTGACAAACAGCTTTTCCCAATGACCAGACAAAGTGAGGTTACCCCGAACTGGGCCCAAGAGTTTTGAGGTTTTCACCCTCATTTTAGTTGGTCCCCGCCAACCCTACCCCTCACCGACAAAACTCCAAACCCCCGGGGTTTGGGAAAGGGAACGACAAAAACAAACCCCTTTTTCCCTCTTCAATTTAATCACTTTGTTCTCGGGCCCAGTCTTTGGACAGTGTTTAAATTTCAGAATTCAAAAGGATACAGTTGTGTCAGTTTCTTTCGGGCATCGTATGAAACAAAAATTTGAGCATCATCGGCCTTTTAAATAAAAGGGGGAACTATTTTGTAAGTCTAAACCCCAAAGTGGGGGTAAATAAAAGGAAAAAAAATAGGTCGAGGAAACTACCCTGTGGAACACCAGAAACCCTACTAAAAGTGAAGAAAATTTCTACCCCTTTTTTTAAAACTTTTGTCCCCAAATTCCCCAAAAATAGGAATGAAACCAAAAAAACCACTTCCAATTAAAAACCCAATAAAAAAATTAAAACACCCAACAACTTAGTGGTTTCGTTTAAAATCGAATGAATTTTGATAAATCCAGCATTGCAAAGGGGGAAAAAAAGAGTTTGCTTTTTTTTCCCCCTTTTGCTTGAAGAACTCATCAAAAACTATTTAATACGCATTGTTGAAATAAAAATCCTTTCTGAACCCAGACTGAAAGGCTGGAAGGATATTCTTCAAACCCCTAAAAAAATTTCCATCGGGTGAACAACTAGCTTTCAAAATAGTTTAGACAGGGAAAACCCAAATTACCGAAATCGGGCCCGAAAGGGCCTGTACAGATGAAGGTTTTTTTTGACTTTGGGCAGGGCAGTACGGGCGCAAATTTCCCAAAGGGCATCCAAAAAATTTGGAAAGGTGGCCAATGACTTGTTTGCTAAATACATATGGACTTATCTTTTTAATCTTTTTTTTGATATTTTTGCCATCAACTCCAAAGCCTATGATGTGATGCTATTAAAAGCCTCCTGCACTTCTTTTTTGTAATTTTCCCGGGAAATTTGGAAATTTCGTAGTGACACTCTCTGATTTGTTTTTTTTCTTTCCCCCGTTAATCAGTTTTTTCCCGGGGATTCCTAAACCCATCTGATGAATATTTAAATTGGTTTTCCCTCCAAATCTTTGAAAAAAATTTGGTATGGCTGGATTAATAAATTCAGTAACACCACTTGCCCTTAAATTTTAGCCCAAAAAAGTCTTCAGAGTTTTTTCATTTTTCCATTTCCAGTACTAAAAAAATTTTTGCTTTGATCGTATTATTTCTTTATTGGGGCTTTTTTTCTAATCTTACAATAGGTTTTTTTTTAAGTTTAATTTTTTTGTAGATAGCATCAAAATTTTTTCTTCTTAAAATTAATCTTTTTCAGCTTTTTAATTTGGAAAAATTTTCTTATTCCTCCATGGGGGCTCTCTTATTATAGAGACACTTTTTTTTATTAAAACACGGGGGAAGTGATACCCGAGGAAAAAAAAAATTTTGTTTTGCCCTGTCATTGTTTTTACACAAAACATTTTCCCCATCTAATACTGGAGTTCCATTTTTTTTTTTCTTGTCAATGTCAAATCGGGAGAAGTCAGGGGAAATTTAAAACTCTAGGAGGCTTTTTGATTTTTTTGCCTTTTATTCGACAATGTATTTGTGATCGGGATACTCGAAAAAACCTCTTGTGTCATAGTTTGTTGTCATTTTCCCCCAACGTCCACTGTGCATAATAAAACATTGCCATTCACAATAATTTTGGTTTCAATAAAATTTGCACGCCTTAGTCACTCGCAATTTTAAACCCCAACTGGCCCCTAAAATTCTGATCTTTTGATAAAAAAATTTTTAACAGGGTTTATATTCAAATTCACCCATTAAACTTTATTAATCTGCTTATTTGGGGATATTTTAAAAAATAAAAAGTAGAGAGTGGGTCTATTTCAAAGTTTTAAAAGGCTACCCCCCTTGGTCTGTAAAATAATGAAAAATTAAAAAAAACCCGATTCACTTTAACTTTTCAATATTAAAACAAATATTTCCAAAAAAGGAAAATTTTTTTAAATTTAAAGTGATTTAAAAAAATTTAATTTGAAAATTTAGTTCTTCACATATAGTCCCAGCTCGGGGAGGCGACTGATTCCCTCTTCTATCGTCCTAAAAAATTAATACCCCTTAATAGGAAACCCATAAAAAGTTTTTAAAATCGTTCAGCCAAGTTTCCGAAACACCAAAAAAAATCCCGGTTAAATTCCTATACCACTATCCGCAGCCCCCTTATCTCTTCAAAGCCCCTGGGAAAAAGGTTCATATTTAGATGTTTTACCCTGACGACTTTATCAAGCTTTAAAAGTCCGTTTTTTGACCACCCAATTTTAAGTATCCACAAAAAGTTTCCCATTAAAGCCAGACCGTCCCCGGCAACCGGAAGTTTAAAATTCCCTTTCGGCTTCAACACCGCAACCCAGGCTCAAACATCGTCCACCGAAAGGGTCATTTCCGGTACGGCCTTTTTCACCCTCAGCCCCAGGGTTTTAATAAGGGCCCTCTCTGACTTGTCAAAAATTTGGGAAAAACCCACTCAAAATTCCCGCGCCCCCATAGTTAGCAGTACCCCCTCCCCCAAACTATTTAAAGGGAATTTAAATGATCGGTTTATATTCTTAAAAAAAAATTTCTGCTCCAAAAAACACGCCCTTTTGATAAGGTGCCCCGCCATCCTGAGAAAATGGTACTTTCGACACCAATGATTCCCGTCGAAGAAACTTTTCACAAAGTTTCTAGGGCATTTAGCTCCCAATTTGGGAAAATTTAAAAATTTTGCTAACGCAAATACCCCCAAAAGTCAGAATTGGCCAAAAAGCTGTCCACTTTAAAAAAAATTTCTGTAGGGGGAAAAAGGTTTGTGGTTTTGTTTAAAAGGTCTTTCCATATAATGCAATGCCCCACGCTTTCCAAAACCCCCCCCCTTGTACCCAGCACCTCCGGGTTTTTTTTCGATGGTAAGTTAATTTGTTTCCCACATGAAAATTTAATTATTTTAGGGGTTTTTGCTGCAACAAACCCATAAAATTTTTGTTTTATATCTTTTAAAATTTTGCCCCAGGGTTTTTTAACCCCCAAAAAGTTTCTTTCAATTGTTCTTCCCAAGGGGTCCCTGCATATCCCAAGAAACGAATCAATATAGGAAATAATCAACATTTTCTATGCTCAAAGGGTTTGGGGGGGGGAGAAATGGGTTTTTTCCTCCGGGTTTTTTTGGTCGGCACTTTTGGAGCTGCCCACACACCAATCAATTCCATGGATTTTTTTTGTTTAAACTTTTTTTTTGTATAATTTATTTAAATTTTTTTTTGGTTTTGATTCCCTTTAATTTTTTTTTTCCCAAAAAGTTGGGGTTTTGGGTTTTTTTTTTGACTTTACCCTGACCAGACTGTTCACTTTCCTTCACCTTAAGCCCCTTTTAACTATATCAAGTGTGGCAGCAGCAAAAAATGTGGTTACATAAAAAAACGATCTATTTTTACAAAAGGGACTTTACTTTGTTTTTATGAATTTAAGTTTTTACCCGGCCCTGGTTTTTGCCCTTTTTTTGACTTTCCCCTTGTTTATCATTTGCCCAAATTTGACCCAGGGTTTCCAAACAACTTTTAGAACAGTAGGGAAAAGCCCCCTCTCAGTAATATGTGTGTTTGAGAAGTGTCGGTGTCTTTTAGAGAGTTGTGGTTTACCCGGGGGGCACACCTGACCGAGGGAAAAAAGGGGGCCGCGCGTTAACAAGGATGTGAATTTCCACATTCTTTTGACTCTGCCTGGGTGAAAAATTTTTTTTGTCTCCCCTTACCCGGAACACTGTCTTTAAACCAAAGGGTTTACAAGCAACGCTGCCCGCAAAAACGCTGTTCAGGGGCGCGCCCCTGAGTCGTCTTGCATGCCCGTTCGTGCTGTTTTTGTTCAGGAGCAGTAGGGGGTTTCCCCCCGTTTTGCTCAAGACCTTCGTCCAATTATGGTTTTAAATCAAAAAACACCCATGATTTGTTTTTTTAAAAAGGTTTTATCGCTTAAAACCTGTTTTTTACATAAAATTCTACTATGCAGTTTGAGAAGTTGGTCATTTAAAGGGGATCAAAAAAACAAAACATTATTTTGATTTTTAGTGACTTCAGAATTTCCCCGTAACCCGATTTTGATCCCGTTATTAAATTTTTTTTTTATAACCCCTTTTTTTTTCCAAAAACTTCCCCCTAAAGACTTTAAGTTTAAAAAATTTTATTAGGTTTAGAAGAAATCATCTTTTAAAACATTATGTTTAAAAAATATGTTTCTTTTTTTTTTTTTCCCAAACCCTTTTTTGCCTACCATTTCATACCCCCCGGCTTATGATTTGCCCAATCTTTCATAGTCAGTTTCAAGTTTACCATGTTCTGTTTGCATTTTTAAGGTTAATTCAAATGGGTTTTTTCCTTTTTGGCTCTACGTAACGTTAACTTGATGTTAGGTTTAAAGAATTGTTTCTTCGAAATAACGAATTAAGTTTATCAAAAGGGAAAATTTAAACATTGTACGTTTTTTTGCTCCTTTATATCAATATGGGATCTTTATCAAGTATCTTAATAAAGTAAAGATCTTAATCAAGTATCTTTACGCAATGAGTGCTGGGACCTCAGGGAAAAACGGGCCCCCCTTTTAAAATTTAAATTAAAAAAATTTTAAAAAATGTTAAAATTTGTACAAAATAAAAGGAAACAAGTTTACAGGGCCCCTTTTTGTAGAAGCAAATTTTTTTAACTGTTTTTTTCAGCCTTTAGGGTTTAAAAACCATCCCCAAAAGTGCTAAATTAAAAAATTTAAATTTTTTTCCCCAAAAGAAATATTCTTGTAATTTTTTAGTTTTAAAATAAAACGTTTCCCTTTAAAAAATTTATGACCCTCATTGTTTCCTTTGGGTTTCCCAACCTGGCTTTTTTCATCCCTAAAAGTGTGTTATCCCATGTACATGGAAATTTTTGGGGGAAAGGGGAAAAATTTGTAGTAGTAAAGGGCCCCACAAGGCCGCAGGCCCCAAGTTTCCACATTAGGGGTTTAAAGCAGTGTTCTTTGTGAGGGGCCCCCGGGCCGAGTTTCTCCCCCCGAGAATATAAATATTTGTAAACCCTTTTAAAAACTTTAAAAAGGGGTGATCATATAAACATCCCAAAAAAGGTTACAAAAAAGCCCCGGGTTGAATTTAAAGTAAGATCATTAAAAAAGGGGAAGTACAATTTAAAAAATTCTTAAGATTTTTTTTCAGTGATAATTCCCAAACCCAAAAAACGATGTGCCGTTTAAAAAAGCGCGGCCCACCGTTCCAAACCGACACCCTTGTTGCCAAAATCATGCAGGGATACAAACTAAGGACGTTAAAAATTCGTAAATTCCCCCCCTTTTAAACCCGGTTTTTTCTTCTTCCTCTATCCTCCCCTACTTATAAAAAAAAAACCAATTTAAACAATTTAAATTTTAACAACCCGCTAACCAAAAAATCTAAATGATTAAAAACCCAAATTTTCGGCTGTACGGGGGCCCGGAAGGTTCAAATTATGAACAATGTTGGACTTACATACTTAAAATTTTAAGAAGACCCTCAAACTGCCCTCGGAGTGGACTTCCCCTTTGGCCCAAAAATCCCAGGCTGCCCATGGTCCAAAATTGACCCCCCTTTAAAACCAAAAACCCTTTTAAAATAAACCGTCGGTTGTATAAAAAAACAAGCTGGTTTAAACACCGCACACTCTTAAGTTTAACTGTTAAATTTTCATTCACTTTAAAAGGGATGTGATAGTAATTTTTTAAAATTCTAATTTAATGCTATATTTAAGCTATAACTCTGTACCTTACATTTGTGGAATCAATTTCATTATTCCCGCCATTTTTTAAATTAAAGCGGGGAAGGTAAAAAATACCTGAAGTAAAATATTTATTTGGAGATTTTTTATTAAAAAAGTACTTATAAAAATTTGCAAATTTTATTTTATTAAAATGATAAATTTAAAATTTTTTTAACCCCAATTTAAAGGGGAAAAAAAAAAATGGAAAAAATAAAATAATAAAAACAATAGTTTGTCTGTTGGGAAATTACAAAAAATATTTATTATTCCCTTTTTAAATTTTTCTTCCAAAAAGCCCGTGTTTTCGTTATTTGAAAATTAAAAAAAATATTTTGAGTAGTAAGTACTTAGTACAATGTTTTACTATTTTTTAAAAAACTAAATTTTTCTAAGTTAAAAAGTTATATATGAAGAGGCTTGTCGTTTTCTGCGCGTGAAATTTGTTTGGGTATAAATTTTTTAGGTTATTAAAACCCTGTTCAAAAATTTGAAACCCTTGTTCCCCTATGGGAAAGAAAAAGAATAATGAATACCCAAAGTTTGGGGAGGATCGGGAAAATATATATATATTTTATTATATATTTTTTTTCAAAATGAACTCCCTTTTGGTTAGTTTAAAATTTTTAAGTCCGGGGGGCCCTTTAAAAATTGCCCCAAATTTTTTTAAAAAATAACCTTCCAGGCTGTGTTGTTAAATATTCATTTTTTTCCCCAATTTAAAAAAAGCAATCAGCGGGTTCCCTTTCTTTCCAAAGATTTCAAGTCAGCCCCCTTTTGTAAAGGGTTTTTATAAAATGCTTTTTCATTAACCCCCCCGGTTTCCAACTTCACCAATTAAACCCCAACTTTTTAAGGTCATGGGCACAGCTGTAGACTTTCATCCCTAGTTAGTTAGTTAGTTAGTTTAAGTGGGGATTACAGTTGGTTTTTAAACCCAAACCCCCGCAACGAAGCTAAGGCTTTTTGTGCCCAAACCCCCGGTTTCAAAAATCGTCCCTAAAAAATTTGGAAAACCCCCTTTACCAAGTCAAGGAGTTCTTTTCCCAGATTAGTAATTTCCAACTGTTTCCCCCGGGGGAGCCCTTTAAAAAGTGCCCCTTTTTTGGCACCAAGGGCCCCCAAAACTAGGACAAAGTGTTCTGCCGCTTTCGTTTCCCCCCACAGAGGCGACAGAGGGATCCCCCGTAAAGGTCCCCCCGTTCTTAGAGCCCCCCGGGGAATTTTTCCGTGGCCCGGGGATGTGTTTCCCAAACCCCAGGCTTAAAGTACGGTTTACTTAACCCAAGAAGTGGGCTTTGTCAAAATTCTGGGAGGGATTTTTGACAAGAAACCCGGGCCCAGTTTTGCCCCGGGAACCCCCCCCTTTTTTCCCGATGTCTTTGGGACTGCCCAGTTTTTAATTTTCGTTTTGGCAGGGTGCAATCGGAAACGCCGGAGGCCGGCTCCGGAAACCCAAAAAAGGGGTTGAGAACCCCCCTCCCCAGCCAAGGCATCGGCCCCGCTCGTTGCCCTTTCCCAATTCCTTTGTCCCGTGATCCATTCCCCGCAAGGGCCTGATTTCTTGAACCCCGGGTGCTGAGGGGAATCCCCAACCCCTTTCCCCGACAGGGCCCGACGAGACCTTCAAAGGAAATTTAAAAGCCCTAAGGCCACCTGATGTTCCCGAAGGGGGATGTGGAATTTTTTTTTCCCGCCAAAAACCCCCCTCTCGACCCCCCTGGGCGGCCCCAATGAAGGATTGTGGTGACTTCAAATTGGAAAAAAAGGTTTCCATTCGCCCAGGGTTTACGCTAGGCCCTTTGGGCCTAGGGTCACCAGTATAGACACCAAAACCAGCTCTTTTTGCCCAATTTTTAGACCCGTCTTTTGGGGAAACCCTACAAATTTGGTTTTGTGAAAAAGAAAAACCCGGGGTACTAACACGGTCCCGGGACTCCCCCGACCTGAAAAACCACAGTTTTTGGGGTTTGTGAAAAAGGGACTTAGGGCCCAATGAAGTCGACTTCATTGAGAGTACCCCATCGTTTTAATTTGGGCTGGCCCCTGAGGAGTGACCTGTACAGGACCCCCCCCCAGTGGGCCATTTTGCTGAAGCCTATAAGCCGCCCCCCCCGGCCTCCCCAATTTTTGAAGAGATCAAGGGGGGGGGGCAGGTTTTAGAAGAAACCCCCAGTTTCAATAGGGAAAGGGGTCGACCCCAAAGGCCCCTGTCCCTTTCACTTGGGCAAGTCTTTGTAGGCTAGAAAGCCTACCCGGACAGTTACCTGATTGACCTTTGGGCCCCCAAAAACAAAGCCCCGTAAAATTAAATTTTTGGGGTTTTATGAACCCCCTGTGTTTAAAAACAGTGGGGACATGGGGGGGACAGGCCCCAAAGTGGAGCCCCGCCCGCGCCTTTTGTTGGTTTAAAGAAGGGGCCCCTTAGCTTGCGGTGACTTTATCAAGAAGGGAAGTTCCCTGGGAGTTTTTGATCAAGGATTAATCCCAGTTTCTTAACCCCCGATTAAAAAAAGGGAGAGGGCACTCCACCAAGGGCCCGGCCTCTGAAGGAAACCCCAAACCCCTTTTTCCCGGTTTTTAAGGGAAAATTTACTGTTTGGAAGGGGTTTTTTTGCCTTGGGCCCCCCTCTTACACACCAGGGGTTCACTGCTTTTCCCGGGTGTCGTTCAGGGTGTCCGTAACAGTGCCCCCGGTACTTGCCCCCGGACCAGTTTTTATGAGGGTCGGTTTTCCGGGGATTTTTCCCTTTTATGAAAATTTGGGGGGGCCCTTTTTTCCGTGAGGCTGCTAGGAGATCATCCCCCACCAGGGGGCCCACAGGAGGGGTGATAGAAAATCCCCCCCGCGGGCAAACCCCGGCTCGCAAAAAAATTCCACCCCCTCACTTAGAAGGGGGGGGGTTGGAAATTTTTTCTGCCCCGGGAACATGTGGTCGCCCACCTACAGATGGTAGGCTCCCACACCACGTTTTCCCGCGCCCCGAATTTTGATTTATTTGAGGTGTTGTTGAATGCCCCCAATATCCAAAAAGGGGTCCCAGAAACAATTTCTTTGTTCTCCGGGAAAGTTCAAGGGGCCTATCAAAAAATGGAGGGCAGACTCACAAGCTTTCCCCCCCGGGGATACGCATGGGTTTATTTTTGATGTTAAAAGGGGAAATATTTAAACGCCCCCTTTTCGGAAAGTGAAAATTCTACGAAATCTTCCATGGTCTTCACCCCAAAACGAGGAAAGGGTAATTTGGGCCCATTGGATTTGGCGTTTTTTATTTGTCGCCACGGGCCCCGTTAAAGGGAATTTAAAAAAAATACTTTGCTAAAATTTTCCCCCGGACTGAGGAATATACCCGAAGGGAAGGCTCGCCCCGAAGATTTCACAAAGTAGAAAGTGGAGGGGGTTTGGTGGGGCCCCTTCCCGCAACAGTGCGGGAAAAAACGCCATCGTCCTGGGGAATTCACTAAATTTCTATGGGGTGAAAAATTTTTTTTCGAATAAAAATTTTTAAAAATGTATTTATATTAAATTTGTGTAGTAAAAAGAATTTCATTTATTTAGAATTTTTTTTACTTTGGATGGTAACATTTTAATAAAAAAAATTTTTTATTATTTTAAAAGTAATTATAATAATTAAGTTGTTTTTTTTTATATCTGTGATGTATTTAACACATTTCTAATACCGTTTAATGGGTTTTTATTTATCGTGATGGGGTTACCCTGTTATCACAGGTAAAGGGGAAACCCCAAACCACATTTCTACATGATATTGGCGTTATCCATCTCTGTATCAGAGAATGTTCAGTATTAGAGCATAAATATTCTTTTACGTTGAAACTGTAAACATCATGATCTAAAAAATATAATACAACTAATTCCCAATTAATTAGCGAGATCTTCTTTTTATGTAGACTGTCATAATACTCACATTAAGATTTTCGTTTTATCGATATATTATATATGCTGTTCTCCTCTTTTATGTTTTATGAATTTGTAATTTAGTGTCCTAAATTTTTTAAGTGGATATCTATTTTCCAATTTTATAAATAGGTTATTGTGATGTTTTTCTAATACCCGTAGGCAACAATATAAACTGTAGTTTCGATTGATCAAAATTCTCACATATCTAGCTTTATATACATTACAAAATTTACTGTTCACAAAGACATAATCTACCTTTTTTCAATAAAATCTCTCAAGTATTCACGCGGGTATCTTGTAATCGTCAGAACTTCATTACCTTTTATCACAGACATTTCAATTTAATTTAAATTAAGTTAACTTATGGTTATTCTTAAGTTAAAAAAATTAACATTTTAAGAAGTTATAGCTTTAGTTATATTAGTTTTAAATATATAATTGGGAACAGGTATAAGTAAAGAGTTTGAATATAATACCAAAAAGGTAGTAAACACAAATATATAGTATATAAACCATTGGCGGTGTACAAACATACGAGTAAAAAGCTCACTTCTACTTTTAAAATTCGCAGATTGTTTGCCATCCTTTTTAGCTACTATTCTAGAGTGTCCCTCTCGAAAAAAAACAACCTCTTTCTCTTTATGTTTTGAGTTACGTTTTCATGTTTTCAAATCCATTGACACAACAGTCGTTTCCCTAAAATATAGAATTATTACATGATAGTTAAGGTCATAAAGAAGCAAGGGAGTAAAATGATATGAATAGTCTTGCATTTATTTATGTCTTAAAAAAGTATAATTTTCCGTTTTCAAATTAGCCTATTATTTTTATTAGTTAAAAGTTATTTATATTTTAATATATTGTAATATAACCTTAATTCATAAGGGTATTGTTATTTATATTACTACAGCAGACGTAATCACAAGCGTATGCAGCTAATTCTATAACAGATTAACAACAACAATTTGAATGTTATTGAAGTGAAAAAGTTGGACTGTGACGTACAGAGGGCATCCTAGTATTGTTAGGAAACAAATACTGAGACTATAATTTATAAAATAGAATATATTTTGTAGAAAATTATGCTGTTGTTTTCAATTTGTGATATGAGCCAAATCAATACAAGTGAATGATGAATGTCACGTTAGAGAAATGTATTGTAACATAAGTACGAACTGTTGAAATGTCATAGTTGCCGAGTTGTAACAGTTTGCGCACCTCTATCAAGTAGGATGGGTGTGGGAAATTATAAATAACTTTGTGTAATAAATACTTGATACTCGACTATAAGAATTTAAAATAATAAATAATTTTGGGAATCAGCTTATAATAAGCTACAGATTGCCATATAATCTCTACATCAGGCTGAAAACGCTCGATTACCTGTTCCCGTATTTTTCTTTTGGTGCTTTATTACAAAAATATGACTACAATTTTGAAATTTGGAAATACCAAGATTGTACACATTGTGAATATATATCATGTATATATTGTAATTAAGTAGCTGTAATATTTTTAAAATAAACATATTTTAACCTGCAATTGAAGGTCTAAAAATCCTATGAAAAAATGGTGATATGATATATTGTTAAATTATCTTATCAAACAAAAATTCAATGGTTTTTAATACTAAACTATGTGATGAAAGATATTTATAGGTCCAAAATGTAAGTTTTAAAAAAAATGCATATTGTCAAGCATACGTTACACAGAGTAATTTAGAAATTCCCACAAACACCTGGTTGGAAAAGGCACAGCGTGGCAATGTTTCTATATATTTTAATTTACTGAATACATGATTCAGTGACTTGTATAAACCTTATAGTTCACTAAACTGGAATCCCCAGCAGTTGGTGTTATGTGTCAGTTCCTATCTACGTCAATTTACTGAATACATGCTTCGGTGACCTGTATAAACCTTATAGTTCACTAAACTGGAATCCCCAGCAGTTGGTGTTATGTGTCAGTTCCTATCTACGTCAATTTACTGAATACATGCTTCGGTGACCTGTATAAACCTTATAGTTCACTAAACTGGAATCCCCAGCAGTTGGTGTTATGTGTCAGTTCCTATCTACGTCAATTTACTGAATACATGCTTCGTGACCTGTATAAACCTTATAGTTCACTAAACTGGAATCCCCAGCAGTTGGTGTTATGTGTCAGTTCCTATCTACGTCAATTTACTGAATACATGCTTCGGTGACCTGTATAAACCTTATAGTTCACTAAACTGGAATCCCCAGCAGTTGGTGTTATGTGTCAGTTCCTATCTACGTCAATTTACTGAATACATGATTCAGTGACTTGTATAAACCTTATAGTTCACTTAACTGGAATCCCCAGCAGTTGGTAATATGTGTCAGTTCCTATCTACATCAATTTACTGAATACATGCTTCGGTGACCTGTATAAACCTTACAGTACACTAAACTGGAGTCCCCAGCAGTGGGTGTTATGGGTCAATTCCTATCCACGTCAATTTACTAAATACATGCTTCGGTGATGAGACCCATCCCCCCACCAAAGCTGAAAAGCGTGCCAACTGGGGGATGGCTCAAAACAAGTCCAGCGATGGGATTACGGGTGGCAGTTGGAGGGTCAAAATAAAACTTGGCAGCTGAGCGAAACTAATTTATTATCAAGAAACAACATGTTAAACAATCAAAAACGGCAGAAGGCCACAATATCAATTGGCAGAAGGCCCCAATATCAATTCGCACTTAAATCAATAACAAGAAACACTAACATTAACAAGATAATACAAAAAGCTACAAAAACACCAAACTCTACAAATACCAAAATTAACAACTACATGGCCTATCTGCAGCCTCGCCTGAGACACCCAAAATGTAAGAAAACTTATTAACAATTTAAAAGTGAACATTTAGAAGCAATTTTAATAACCCCAAATAACCCCGGCAATTTAGCCCACATCCCATAATTCCACCGAGGCCAGGGAGTAAGCCGGAATCCCTGGGCAGCTCCGAATTAGAAGTTAAGTCAAAGCACAATAATCCCCTTTTGGTGAAAGTTTAAAAATTAAACAATTTAAATAAAAATATAACACGGTACCGTTCTAGTAAAAAGTCCCTTCCAAAACACCCCTAATACACTTAACGACAAAATATAAATAACCATCACTAGGCCTAAACATATAAATAAATAACATACTTAACCATAGGGGCCTAACAAATATAAAATCTAAAAAAATATAACAACAAATAAACTAATTAAACTAAATAACAATAAAGATGAACATCCAAAGCACGTAGCAGGTTGCGCCGAGCAGCCCGCCACATGGACACTACGTCAGTGGCACCTGGCGTAGGCAGAAGATCCTCTAGCCTCCACAAGTTGGACAAAGGGTTGTTAGGAGGGTAGCCATGTAGAATCTCGAAGGGAGTGGCATTGTGACTCTCATGCTTGGAAGAATTGAAAGCAAGCTGGAGCCAAGAGAGACTCTCATCCCAGGTGTTTTGCTTCTCAGCATGGAAAGTAATAAGGGCAGACCGAAGATTGCGGTTGAACCGCTCTGCATGAGAAGGCTGTGGGTAATAAGGAGAGGTAGTCACATGCCTGATACCATTGCCAAAACAGAACCTACGAAACTCGTGTGAGGTAAACTGGCTACCGTTGTCGGACACAAGAGTAGAAGGCACACCAAAGTGCTGGAAGAGTTGGGACTGGAGAGCACGGATGGTGAGCTTAGACGTAGTAGCACTCCGAAGTGGGAAAAGCCAAACGAACTTCGAGAAAGCATCCACACAAACAAGTAGGTAGGAGCTACCTGACTTGCTACGGGAAAAAGGACCCACGTAGTCGATGAACACCTTCTCAAAAGGACGCTCGGCCACCTCAGAAGATTACAACCCTAACTTAGCATTCTGACTAGGCTTGCTGAGAGAGCACAGGTGACAAGCCCGCACTCTGCCTGCAACATCCCGGTCCATGCCCTTCCAGATGAAATACCTACGAATCTTAGCGATGGTCTTATGAATGCCAAGATGACCGCCCACAAGAGAAGAGTGATAATACTGAAAGACCATCGGTACTAGATGACTAGGCAGCACTACACGGGGTTCACCCCTCTGTCGAGGACGGCAACAGAATACCCCTTTGGACAGAAAATAGGGAGGGTGGGCACCTCCCTCTTGAAGCTCACCTAAGATGACTGACAGCTAAGGATCTTTCTGCTAATGGGACAGTAGGTAGTCAAAAGCCAGAGGAAAATCCAGAAGAACAGCACCACACTGAGCCTCAGTAGGTGGATCACTGGGTTCGTGATACATGCGGGAAAGAGCATTCGCGATGACATTCTGGGTACACCTAAGATGTTGGACTCGGAACTTAAAAGCAGAAATTTTGACCACCCAGCGACCAATTTTCCCAAGCTGTCTGGGATGGGCAAGAAGCCAAGAGAGTGCCTGATTGTCCGTCTCCAGCAAGAACTCAGCGTGTTCCAAGAAACGCCGAAACTTGTCCGTACCAAAGGCAACAGCCAGACACTCTAACTCATAGATGGAAGAAGCTTTCTTTTCCTGGTGAGACAACGTCCTTGAAGCAAAAGAGATGGGCTGCCTGACCCCATCAAACTCCTGAGAAAGAACATCAGCAATGGCGGAGGAGGAGGCATCAGTCTGAAGAATGAATTCTCTGCTGAAATCAGGCATACGCAGAACAGGAGGTTGCATGATAGCCTCCTTGAGAGCATCAAAGGCAGTCTGCTGAGCTTGGCCCCACACAAAAGGGACACCTTTCTTTCGCAACTCGTTCAACGGGGCAGCAAGCTCGGCCACGTTAGGGATGAACCTCCAGTAAAAATTCACCATCCCCACAAAACGGGCCATCCCCTTGGCATCTCTGGGAGGAGGAAAATCCCGAATGCCCTGGGTCCTCGCAGGATCAATGCAGACGCCTCGAGAAGATATCAGATGACCCAGAAAAGAAATCTCAGGACGAGCAAAAGTGACTTTCTCTGGATTGACGGTAAGGCCAGCTGATTTAAGGCGACTAAGAACTTCCTCCAGATGTTGCATGTGTTCCCCGAAAGTCTCACTGTAGACAAGAAGGTCGTCCAAATAATTGAAGACAAACTTGAATTTCACATCATGGAAGATGGAATCAAGCAGACGAGTGAGAGTCTGGGCACCCACAGCAAGACCCATAGGAACCCTAGTGAACTGATAGAGATTCCATGGGACACAGAAGCTAGTCATAGGCCGTGATTCCTTCTTCAATGGAATCTGATGGTAGGCCTGGTTCAAATCAAAAACACTGAAAAACAGCCTTACCGAACCAATCAAACGCAGAATGCAAATCAGGCAGAGGTACCGAGTCAATAGCGACCTTAGCGTTGAGCCTCCGATAATCCATCACAAGCCTAGACTTACCATTAGGCTTGGGCACAAGAAAAGCTGGACTGGCATAAGCGGAACGAGACGGTTCAATCACACCCTTGCTCAGAAGATCTTCAATCATAGCCCTCATAACCTCCATCTTTGGGGGAGCAAGTTTGTTCGGATGACTTCTAACAGGCTAAGAATCGGTGAGGTGGATCTCATACTCCAGAAGAGAAGTGACCCCAAGCTCAGGCGTAATCACATCAGGAAACTGCAAACACAGCCTCCTAATGGCCTCCGACTGCTCAGGGGGGAGATGACCAACTGGATCCACCTTGGGTTGTTCGGGCTCACAACCCACCTCTCTGACTGCAGGAGGGCAGTCAGAATGACCTACTAGAGGCACCAAAACTCGCCGATTAAACTTGAAAAACATGTGGCGCTTCTGGAGGTCAAGCAACATACCACTCTTAGAAATAAAGTCTGCCCCGATGATACAAGAAACCGCCAGGTCCTTGGCAACAAGAAAACCCCACCTCCAGGAAAATCCTTTGATCTTAAAATGGAAAAACGCCTTTAGAATTATAAGTAGAGGAGTTTGGGATGCCGTCCAGCATGTAATTGAAGAAGGCTCGGTGTGCCTGACAAGTCCTAAGGCGTCAAGGGACTCAAAAAGAGAAAGGCTGATGATACTGCATGCCGAACCAGAATCAAGAAGGGCTCGACCCACCATACCACCAAAAGAAACAAAAACGCCAGGAAATACCGAGGTGACCGCACTAAGTCCCAGGGAAGCCATGCCAGCAGGGCCTGAAAAATCCCCGCCACTCCTGCTATGGGCACGTGTCAAAGGCAAATGGCCACGGTCACTCGCAACAACGCGGGGAGCTACTGTGGAGGCAACCCCCCGCGCTGAGCGTTTCCCGCCCCACGACCTCGAGCACGTGGACAGTCACGACGAATGTGACCAGGTTGGCCACAAGCAAAACACACAACAGGAGGCCGAGAAACACGACCCTCCACTGGCTGACTCACACCCAAAAACATAGCCGGTCGACGGGTGGGGAGAGCGCGATGACTCTCAGAATCCCTACCTTGCTGGTCTGAGAACTGCACGCTGCGCGAAACAATGCACAGCTGATGCAGCTCCCGAAAAGACGAAGGCACACCAGCAAAAACTAATCTGCACCGTTCTTCAGGAGAAATGCCATCCAGGATGACACGAACGGTGTCATCCTGCTTCCGGTGCTTGCCGAGCTTCCTTGACTGAAGAGACATAGGCTGCCAGAGACTCGCCCCTACCCTGCGACCGATAAAATCTGTCCATGACCATCCTCTCCCTGAGTCGAATGGGAAGAAACGACGACAGTAACTCTCGATGGAACGAGTCCACCGAGGCATCACTGGCCTAGACAGAACTCAGCAACTCCCCAACGGGACCCCTGCAATAAGGGAAAATCAGACGATGCAACCCCAGCCTGCATGCCGGGCATCTCACTAAGTCTGAGAAAGGCCACTAGAAACTTCAGAAGCTCCTCAGGATCCATCCTATCGATCACAGGGAGATTCTGGATCATGGGCGTGAGAGGGTTAGGTAGCTTGTGGTAGCTCAGCTGCAGAAGAGCAGGTGAACACAAAGGAGCCGAAGCAGAAGGAACGGCAGCTGGAGCCGAACCACAAGCGACCTCAATAGAAACGCCTGCAGGCTCAGAAGGAGCCTCAGGCACAGCGAGAGCCATTGTCTCAGCCTGCGGCCTCGACACGTTGGGCGAAAGCGCAAAATTAGGCCGCTGACCCAAACCCGTAGGAGTCGTGGAACCAGAGAGTGCCTGAAAAATCTCTTCAAGCCTAGACAAACTCTCCAGGATCCACGCCCTATCCGACGGTTCCAACCCCGGTGCCCGGTTGACCATACGTAAGCGGGCAAGCAGATGCCCCAGACGTGCAAGACGGCAGGCCCGGTCACGACCTACTGGAGGTTCCCACTGCAAATCTTCCAACACCCCTTCCCAATCTTCCACCTTGCATTTACAAACCAACAACTCATCACCAACCTCCAGTAGAACAGACCAATCCACCGCCGTACCCGCGGACAACTGCTCCCGCAGCTACCTCCGGAGATTCAAAACATCACCCTCCGGAGTCACACCCCGCGACCTCAACTCAAAAATCAACTCCTCCTTCACCAGGAGGGCAACATTCTGCAGATAGGCCATCTCGAACGCAACAAATCTCGTCAATACACAAAAAACGACAATTCCAGGGTCCAAGACGAACTAAAACCCTCAGCCTACCGAGCCACTGCCGACCACTCCAATCAACTCATGAAACCCTTTCAACAAAGTAACCAAGCGGATTGCCTAGTTTTTTTTTTGTTTTTTTTTTTTTTTTTTTTTAGTAAAATTATTTATTTGGTTTTCTAATTGTTTTTGTTTTTAAGTAATTATTTATTTGTTTCTTTCTTTTTTTTTTTTCTTTAACTAAATATCAAAACGGTAGGTCGCCCAACATTGACCTACTAACTGGCGAACCCCCCCCCCCAACTGCCAAGAGAGCGTCAATGATTTTTTTTTTTTTTTTTTTTTTTTAGGCAACCACGCTCTGCTATCCATTGAGACCCATCCCCCCACCAAAGCTGGAAAGCGTGCCAACTGGGGTATGCCTCAAAACAAGTCCAGCGATGGGATTACGGGTGGCAGTTACGGGAGGGTCAAAATAAAACTTGGCAGCTGAGCGAAACTAATTTATTATCAAGAAACAACATGTTAAACAATCAAAAACGGCAGAAGGCCACAATATCAATTGGCAGAAGGCCCCAATATCAATTCGCACTTAAATCAATAACAAGAAACACTAACATTAACAAGATAATACAAAAAGCTACAAAAACACCAAACTCTACAAATACCAAAATTAACAACTACATGGCCTATCTGCAGCCTCGCCTGAGACACCCAAAATGTAAGAAAACTTATTAACAATTTAAAAGTGAACATTTAGAAGCAATTTTGATAACCCCAAATAACACCGGCAATTTAGCCCACATCCCATAATTCCATCGAGGCCAGGGAGTAAGCCGGAATCCCTGGGCAGCTCCGAATTAGAAGTTAAGTCAAAGCACAATAATCCCCTTTTGGTGAAAATTTAAAAATTAAACAATTTAAATAAAAATATAACACGGTACCGTTCTAGTAAAAAGTCCCTTCCAAAACACCCCTAATACACTTAACGATAAAATATAAATAACCATCACTAGGCCTAAACATATAAATAAATAACATACTTAACCATAGGGACCTAACAAATATAAAATCTAAAAAAATATAACAACAAATAAACTAATTAAACTAAATAACAATAAAGATGAACATCCAAAGTTCTTTGTGTATTTTAAAAGTTCTTTTTTTTTCTTTTATTAAAAACACGTAAAAGTCCCCATGGCTGTTTCATAAACTTTTCAGTCTTTAGGCCTAGGCCTCCATAAATAGTTCGGCACCTTTTTTTCTTTTTCTTTGTATATCACCTTTTTTCTTTTAAATAATAACATCAAAACCCCCAGCTCAGCCGCCGGGAAACAAAATGGAACGCACTGACCTGAGGACTGAAGAACTCTACCCCAAAGATGTAGAGAGGGTAGCGGGCGACTCTAGGCTCCAACATGGTCCTCAGGCCAGGCTAGCAGGGAAAATGGTCGACCAACCCCGGACGGCAGGCTGAGGGTGGAAACGTCCTGCTCAAGGACCCTGGACTGCAAGGCCAAACACAGCAATTAAAACTAGTAAAGCCCCCAACCAAAAATACTATACATAACAACTAATAAATATAAGGGTGCATGATTTTGCAAAACTGAACATGAAGAGATAAACAAGAACATGAGTGGAGCAAACAAGACAGTGAAAGATTAACTTTAGGCTATGAATAATTTAAACCAACTTACAATTTAACAAATTACCAAAGAATTAATTACGTATAGGGAACTAAAAATGACAAACTGAAAACTAGGCTATTGATACAGGAGCAATATGTTATAACATGAAAATTAAACTACACAGATAGGCTAGGTTATTGTCAATGAACAAAAATATGGTAAATCGGTAACTCCAACTGTAAAAAGGCTCAACAAAACATTATACAGAACTACTATTAAATATAAAACCAGACATGACAAGCAATTAATGTTAAAAAGGTAACATTGAGCACGTGGCTTGAACCTAGGTTAACCAATATTTAGACAATACAAATTTAACAATGCCCTGAAAATGACAAATAATCAAGAATATTATTTAGACAAAGTATTTTCAACAAAAGGGTGATTAGATATTAGAAATTACAAAATGAACGCTTACGTTTCAGGAGTCTCTAGCCGTACATGTCTAGAAGCCTCTAGGCGTCGAACCAAACTAAATGATGGCCAACCTGACAGACCAGAGCTGGAACAAGGAACGACCGAGTCCGAGCCAACGGCCACCAAAGTAAGCGAATCGCCGGGCACGAGCGGTCTCAGGCAGCCCGGCAGACCACGACGAAAAAAAACGAAATGTACCGGTCAAAATGACCCGTTACAGTGACTTGTATAAACCCTATAGTACACTAAACCGGAGTCCCCAGTAATTGGTGTTATGGGGCAGTCTCTATCTATGTCAATTTATTGAATACATGCTTCGCTGACTTGCATAAACCTTATAGTTCACTAAACTGGAGTCTTCAGCAGTTGCTGTTATGTGTCAGTTCCTATCTACGTCAATTTACTGAATACATGCTTCGGTGACCTGTATACATCTTATAGTATACTAAACTGGAGTCCCCAGCAGTTGGTGTTATGGGTCAGTTCCTATCTACGTCAATTTACTGAATATATGCTTCAGTGACTTGTATAGACCTTATAGTACACTAAACCGGAGTCCCCAGTAATTTGTGTTATGGGGCAGTCCCTATCTACGTCAATTTACTGAATACATGCTTCGGTGATTTGTATAAACCTTATAGTACACTAAACTGGAGTCCCCAGCAGTTGGTGTTATGTGTCAGTTCCTATCTATGTCAATTTATTGAATACATGCTTCGGTGACTTGTATACACCTTATAGTATACTAAACTGGACTCCCCAGCAGTTGGTGTTATGGGGCAGACACTATCTACGTCCATTTCCTGAATACATGCTTCGGTAGCTTGTATAAACCTTGTAGTACACTAAACTGGAGTTCCTAGCAGTTAGTGTTATGTGTCAGTTCCTATATATGTCAATTTATTGAATACATGCTTCGGTGACTTGTATAAACCTTATAGTTTACTAAAATGGAGCCCCTACCAGTTGGTGTTATGGGGCAGTCCGTATCTACCTGAATTTAGACCTATGTCAAAACTAGGGGCTCCTTATAGTTCACTAAACTGGAGCCCCTAGCAGTTGGTGTTATGGGGCAGTCCCTATCTACGTCAATTTACTTAATACATGCTTCGGTGACTTGTATAAACCTTATAGTTCACTAAACTGGAGTCCCTAGCAGTTGATGTTATGGGTCAGTTCCTATCTATGTCAATTTACTGAATACATACTTTATTGACCTGTAAGAACCTTACTGTCAACTAAACGGGATTTCGTATAATAACATGTTTTTGTATAGTACTTGCATACACTTTACTAAAATGTAAAAAAAATTCCGTTCACTAAAGTCAATCCTCTAATAGTTGGTTTAGGGGCAGCCCCTATCTATGTCATTTAATCATTAAACTTTAAAACATCACAATTTACAAAAATGGAGCACTCCGTAAATGTTTTTAGGGGTAATTCCTTATATATGTAAAATTTGTCGACACATGCTGCAGCTCCTTTGAACCTCATCATTTATTAAATTAGATTCTTAGCAGGTATATGTTGAAGAGAATTCCCATCTATCGTATGTTATTGTATTTAACATGCTGTCTGTGCATCGAACATGCTTAATTAAGCTGTGAAATTCTTGCCTTTCGCTAAATTAGAGCTCCCAGTAGTTGCAGGTTAGGTGGCAGTTTCTATATATGCTAATATACTTGATACGTGCTTCAGCTTCATTGAACTGTGAAAACCTCAGTGTTAATAAAACTGAACTCTTTGTAGTTAGTTGTAAGAGGGTCGTCCTTATATACCTTATGCTAGTGTACTGTACATGCATCATTGAACTGTGCAAAATGCGTACTGTTAATAAAACTGAACTCTTTGTAGGTAGTTGTAAGAGGGTCGTCCCCATCTACCGTATGCTAGTGTACTGTACATGCTTCATTGAAATATGAAAATCTCACTGTTAATTGGTCGGTAGCGTAGTTGGTTCAATCCCAGCTTCATGTGCTAAGGGTTCTCAGTTCGATCCCAATCAGAGTCAATACATTTTGAGAAGGATCAGCTGATAATCACCGGCTGTTCATTTGTCATTGTGCTATTAATTAATGAAACTTTCTAAGGAATAAGTCGGCCTTAGTTTGTAACAATGACTACATTCGCTCATCTACAATCATCTCACTCATTCGAAATCCATATTCGCCCATATCTTGACGATCGGCGTCTTACGAATAAATAAATATAAATAAATAAATAAATTAAAC
>JAQJVL010004287.1:0-47084 GCA_035578905.1 Stictocephala bisonia | reverse complement strand
TGATTTGTAAAAACCCTGAGGAGTAAACACACCTGTTGTTAAGTTGCCTGTCTCTGAACAAAACGTGGGAGATAATATGTCTACTTTGTGATTTGGCTAACAAACCTCAAGAGTAAACACACCAGTTGTTAAGTTGCCTGTCTCTGAACAAAACGTGGGAGATAATATGTCTACTTCGTGATTTGTCTATCAAACCCTGAGGAGAAAACACACCAGTCATTAAATAGCTGGTCTCTGAACAAAGTGTGGTCTACTTTGTGATTGTGCCAACAAACTTCCAGAGTAAACACACCAGTTGTTAAGTTGCCTGTATCTGAATAAAACATGGGAGAAAATATGTCTACTTCGTGATTTGGCCGACAAATATCAAGATAAAACACACCAATTCTTAATTGGCCTGTTTCTGAACTAACCGTATAAAAACATTAGTCTGTTTGATCGGTAGAAATTATTTGGAGTTTTTCGATGCTTGAAGTGCTTATTGAACAAATACAGTTTCGACTGGTATATAAAACGTCTTCATGTTAGATACTACCATAGCGTACATTTTTTAATTAATAACCCCTTTTCCAAAGGGTACAATGAGGCAAAACATAACTTTATAAGAAGGTAATAAATACCTGTATTCTAGTGGATGATGTGAAAGGTGTAGAACCTTGAAGTGACTCAGACTAAACACAACATTACTAACTTTTCAAGTCTGCACCAAAATAATTTATATTTTCAAGTTATTGAAAACAAAACAATTTTCTAGAACATTTCATAATGATGAATGGTGGTTCCAAAAATAAGGATCTTCTAAGGGAAATAAAAATTGTGGCAGATTTTCTGAAATAAGTGTTCAAACTTTTGAAAATATTTTTGTATTATTGCACCAGAATTCTTGCTAATAAATGGAGTAGTAATCCATGTTCATTTTTTTATACAATATCGAATGTTATATTTTCCGTTTGTATTGAGTGTTAATATCAGTGCATTGAAAGAAAAAAAAAATATAAAAGACAATTATATATAATCTATCTGGGCAGAGTGGTCTAAGGCGTGAAAACTTTGAGCAAAATGGCACACGTTCGAACCCAGCCTGGATTAATATTTCTTATCAGTAATGTTAACCTTGTATTGTATTGGTTTGTCCACTGACTCAGTGTGAATAACTTCCTCATACAGATCAATAGTGTCTTGGGTGATATACTAAGGCATACTATGGGAATGGGCAGAGTATGTCTAAAAAAAGTGGCTACTCCTAAAAACATTATTAAAAATAAATATTTTTGCAGTATAGAATTGCGCAATATTACTTTAATAATCTTCTCCAATTTTCACGATTGAATTACTGTGTTTCATCTTTATACAATTATATTGTTCATCAAAATACATCTATAAGATTATGAATATAGTATGAATCGATGATTGGATCTAAATTTTTGGAATTAAATGCGTAAATGGTGATGAAACACGTGCTCAGAATAATGGTTGTAATTGCTGGATCCAAAGTAACAGAGTTGTCTTAATCAGTAACAGATATCCTCACAATATCCCCTAGTGTGTGATGTTAGTTAGTCACTGTCGTGCCCATTTAAGTTCTGGCATTCATCTGCAAACATTAGGACCATGTAAGTATTTTGTGTCTATAAATATCCCAAAGCCCTCTCAATAAATATGCTAAACATAATTTAATGCTGTTTAGAGTAAACAAGCTTTCATGAAAAATATTGATTCACCATGAAATGACGTATAGAATATCTTATAACATTTTTTTTAAATTATTCTGTCAAAAATGGAAAAAAATTTACCAACCAACTTTTTTTAAGTTATTATTAAATTTATTTTATTTAACGAACCACTTGTTATTATGTTTTAAAAATATATTTATTACTTAACTTACATAAAGTACTTGATTAAAGAACAAATAAACCATTGGAAACATATAAATCTTATGATTTTGTCCGTTTGGAGAATTGAAATATACATTCCAAATAAATAGCTATTAAGAAACTCAACCACCTAGCTCTTGATTATGAATGTAAGAATCCATGAAAAACCAATATTTCCCCATTAATTTAAGCTAACTTAAAAGGAATTACAGTCATTAGAGTGAAGCAATCAATTATTGCAGTGGACTGTAACATTATTAGGCAAATAACTTTATGATACTGTAGAAAACCAATTAAAATTGAATTATAGATAAAGAGAATACTTTAAATTCCCTGTTGATAAATTGAATTAACTTTGCTATAAAACGAGTTAAGCCAGCGTACAATTCTTCGAAGCTACACAATACCACGAGAGTCACTACAATAATGTAATGATGTTAATAATCAAAGAAATATTTGTAGAATTTTATACCAATTTAATTTAATTAGTTTTTGGAAGTTTAAAAATTTAAATTATTTCACAACTCTCTTGCACCTGACTTAATGACAATAACAATACATTTTGTTGAATATTAAATATAAATGTTAAGAAAACAATGAGTGATGGTTTTTTTTAAATATGATTTTTGAAATGTAAACATGTAGCTATTTTTTAGATACCTTATAGTTAAAAAAATACGTAAATGGTAAAGTTCCAGTGGGAAAGTTAATACTAAAACAATTTAGTACGACAGATTTGGTTTAAATAAAAAATAAAATATACGAAATAATTAACTTCAACAATTAAATATTACTGTCAAGATTTTTCTTGTGTACATAGTGACAGTTCGTTATCTACATTCCTTTTTCGTATGATAGCATTAACTAGCTATCATTAGCAAGTACCATTTAATAATTATCACAATATACATCATGTAATCAAGAAGGTGCTGTAGTTTGCCGTTCTGGTAGTTTGTCAAATAGTTAAGTAATTCACGTCACGGAACTCTCGTAAACTTGACAAGCTGTTGTATGTGACTTGTCTGGACAACTTGTCACTGCTACTTCCATCATATTCCTAAATTCATCTGCTTTAACAATATGCTCTGAACTGTGTAGAGTTACTGAAAAAGTAATTT
The DNA here is from genome assembly GCA_035578905.1 of Stictocephala bisonia. NCBI lineage: Eukaryota > Metazoa > Arthropoda > Insecta > Hemiptera > Membracidae > Stictocephala > Stictocephala bisonia. Next base: position 44,092 of record JAQJVL010004287.1, on the reverse strand, counting down.
ATATTTTAAGAATGCGAATAGCGTACGAAGCATCCAAAGTTCTTCTCAGTGCCATATATATTTAAAAAAATAAATAAAATATTCGAAAACACGCTGTTAAACAACATAAGTTAATGGTTTCTAATATTACAAAGGTGATTGGTACTATCCAATCCATAGGCAATTGTTTTCTGCTTGTTGACCCTTGTAATGCAGAAGTGAATCTATTAGATTAAAGGATGTGGAAGAAGATGGATATATAAAATGTTTATACTGTGGGAATTTAAATAAAAAAAATAAATAAAAATAAAAAAAGACTATATCAATGTTTTTTTATAAAAAAAAATAATAAAATAAAGGATATATCATTTTACTAGGTCAAGTTATGGCTAAGAAGCCCTTTCGAACACTTTAACCGAGGGACCAATGGGTGAAGGGTGACTTCCAAACGATTACCAGTGTCCGGGTAGGTGGGCTGCGTATAAGGACATGATCGCTTACCGGTTACCCATCCAAGGAACCGCTAGATGTTGTTTGAAGCAGTTATCACTATTGGCCACAGTACGTTAAAACAAATTTTTTTCTAGCAATCTTCGAAGAGCCTGTGCTATTTGTGACACAATTCCCGCAACACATGTCTGTACCTGAATCACGGTCAGCGCCGTCACATATTGTAAATAAGATGAAACCGTTGTACGTTAGTATTGACCAACTCACCAAAATGTATGAGTAACTCACCCATACGTGTAGGGTAGGAATTGAACTACTTCCACCCGCCTTCATCCAAGGGTGGCATTAACCCACCCATACACGCACGGTGGAATTAACTCACCCGCCCACCCATACACGAACAGTGGTATGACTCACCCACCCACCCATACACACACAGTGGTATTAACCCACCCATACACGCACAGGGTATAAATCTTGAGCCAATCTTGGAACTCTCCGAACAATACATGAGTTTTCACTCTTCTGATTATCTGTACTGATAGTTGGACGATACCAATAAACCGATTCTTTCACATTCATTAGCAATAGCAAATATATCTAAAATGTATTTTTTCTGGACATTCCATTGTAATACTCTGTGTTACATATTATTACTGCAATATCTTCATTAAAACAATAATATATAAGGGATTAACCACTTTATATTGTATCGTCTTATTATAATAATATTTATCATTGATATTTGTCAATACTTATCATCACCAAACCTTATTTTATTACAAATAAATTGTCTTCTACTTGTAATAAAATAACTAAATAAAAATATAAATCTTCAAGTAAAGAAATTATTAGGATGGCCACAAAACGTATCATAAAGCTATTGGTTCATATAGCTATAGCAATGCTATTACTGCGACGAAACTAGCTTTGTTGTGGTCCTATTGCTATTTTTATTGCCATCGTTAAAGGATAGCTTATTTTACCAAGTGAAGTTAGGGTTAAGCAGCCCACTAATACTTAACTTAAAAACTAACGGCCTGAAGGTAACTTATGAACAAAGCCACAGACAAAAATCTGCTGTTTTTTAATACATTAAAACAAATTTCTTATATATCAATGAGAATAATTGAACAGTTCTTATGTCAATATGTGACTTCATTGTAAATGTGTCTCCTAACTAAAAACTATGTGCAAATTAAACGTAATCTGTTGGATTCACCATTCATAATTCAGATTGTTTTACGGAATATAATAGATAATAATAGATAATATATTAGAGTGATACTATTCTACTACTTCTCTAATAAATACTACAAAAACGTTCATCTATGACGATAGGTGAATTAAAAAAAGACTAAATTTGGACGTAGTTATTCAACAAACAAATTCAAGTAAATTCCTACGATGTTTTCCTTTTTATTTTAGTGTTTGTTGTGAATATAATCCATGTGAAACTCTAATAACATGTCACAATGCTAGGTTCCTCATTATTTTTGAAAGTAACGAAAAATACAATAATATATAAATAATTACAGTACGTAGTTTTAGAATCACTTGTGCAAAAGGGCAGAGTAACTGATTGAAAGTTTGATATGCAAGAACACATTTTGTTACGAAATCATGCAACGTTAATCAAAAGCATACATTAACCTTTACATGTAATACATATGGAACATACTGCATATCACAACCTTGAGGCAGTCCATGTTCCTGAAACTAATTGTTTACTATTATTCTATTTGTTTTAACGAGTAACTAAGCTGTTTATACTGTATAATCATATCTGTACTAAGAAAACCCTTGTTAAATTTATGTTAATTTATAGGTGCATTTAACCCGATTAAATAAAGATTATATGTATAAATATTTTTATTTGATACAAAACGTGACACAATAAAGCAAACGCCAGTCGATTTTTGTATGTTAACTAAACGTGTAAGGTAAAATGAAACAAATTTAAAGAGTAGTTTTTAAATTGGGTTACATGTATTCACTTATGTCAATGTTAGTATGAAAGACGTTTGCACATCAAAGTATTCCCATCTCTACAAATATGCTGCTTGACATAACAATATTTTTAATGTACTGTCACATTCAAAAATTGCACACAATTTAACCTGCGTGGGTTTCAGTTTGGAAATACATATTTAAAATTCAAAAAATATAAAAAAAGGTTTAATTCATGCTATGAAGAGTAACATATTGTTGAAATAATTTTCGAAAATGAATTGAATAAAAACAAATAAATAAATACTAATGTCACTAGATTAATAGGGTTTTGTTTTATTTTTCATTTAAAGAAAAAATATTACATTTTATTTGTAGATGAAATAAACTTGTTTTTAATTTACTTTAGATCAAAACGGCTGAAAAATACCATTTCACTTTTTTGTAAGTAACATTCAAGTATGATTTTTCAATTAGTAAACCAAAACTTAAAATTAAAATTATCTGTTGTTGGGAAAGAAAATACTTTATTAAATTTCTTTAAATGTCAACGTTTTGGTATTAAACCTAGTGTTGTATATAGTATATTTTTTCTTTCATGCCTAATAATTTAAATTTTCGTGATTACGACTCCATACAACAATGCTTTCACAAAACTAAATATTGTTAAAATTTGACATTATTTAATTCGTTTTAAGACACTGTATTCACATAGATGACATTTATAAGATAGATTAAATGAATACAATGACATCTAACTCTAACAGCATTCAGAAACTATCTTGTGGAAACAACTGCGTTACTTCAGTGGAAGAACTATCATCAAAGAATTTCTTTTCTTATTATTTATCTCTATTTTGTACTGATATGTTCTCAAGTTGTTCTCAAACTGAATAAAAACTGTAATTTCCGACAATTAGGTTTTGTACGTGTATCACTTACTTCTCAAATACATAAACATTTTGATGTAACTAATAATATCCAGCTTGTAACTTGGTAAAAGTTATAAAACGGTCTACTCATCTGCTCCTGTTCCATTTCAATAAATATTTAGTCTATATGCTTGTCTAAATAAATAAAAAAATTAATAAAATGTACCAAACGTTACAAATAATCAAAATGCGACTAAATTCCTCGAGAAAAATTTATTTCGTTTATTTTTGTTTATCAATTTGGTATCAACATACTAAGATAAGTGTTTTACGTTACCTTCCATGAATGTGTGAAAAATATCTAGAATATAAAATACACTATCTGTAAAAATTATGCAAAATAATATAATTTACTCCAAAATATACATCTATACAATAATTTGCCTTTTTGATTAAGTATTATTTGACTTTAAATTAGGATTCTTAGAAATTTTCACAATTATTATATGTTTGGGTGGTTTTTTATACAATTTTATCTCTGTGTATGTTGGGTTTCTAAAATAATGTTGTGTGTTGTTTTCTCTTTTAAAAATAAAATATCTTCTAGTACGATTAAATGTTGCGTTCTCATTTTTTTCTAATGCTGTATAACTTCGTTAAAGGATGGTTAAACAATAAGTAAATAAGTATATGGAGTTTATACAATTCCATATAATTTCAAAATATATTGATCTACGAAATATTGCTTGCATGACACTGTTTTACGGCTTTGGTGTTTATTTTATCAATAACACAAATGATAATGAACTGACAATCATTAAAGAGTTGGTTGTCTCCTGACATTTTAAAGGTTTAAGCATAGTATGACGGGTAAATTCAAACAAGATTTGAACAACTTCTTATAGAAAAAAAAATATAAAAAGTCTTAAAACCCGCATGAAATAACATTTTTTGTCAGAATAGATAACTATTAACATTTGACAGTTAATAAATTAATTTAAAATACATATATTCTATCATGGTTCTGTCAATTAAACATATCCACTAAATTATGGTCACCCAAAAGTTGAATCAAGTTTGTGAGTTAAAGAATGTGATTGCCTTCTTAACTTTCACAGAAAGTCACATCGGTTAGTCAACCTTTCAACTATGAAAGTAAACTTTTTTGGTGGATTTTCTCCAACTATTTCAGCAGTACAGTTTATTCTTGTATACTTCATCCCTAAGTACTTTTAACTTCTCAATACATCCGTTACTGTCCGTAAACATGTCAGTGAAGGTAGTAATTTTTTCGGTGGTTCGTTAACTTTAAATAGTTGAAGTCTTTTAACCATGGCAATCAATACAGTGATACACAAATGTTTGATAAAGCCAAAATACATTTTTCTGCTGGACATAAACAAAAAAGGTGAGGTATAGTCTAAGAATTTTATATATTTGAATTAAAAAGAAACTCACTCACATACAGTGTAGTATAGTTATTTATTGTGAATAAAGACTAGTTTTCTTTTATACCTGAACCACTCCACTAAAATTTAATGTTACATTTATAAGAGTTCTTCTATTATTTCGTCGAACATTTTGTCAGATGGTAAAGAAATCAGTCCTTGAATGCAGCCTTATAACAATCTTTTGTTCGCTCGTGAGTATATTAAAAAAGGAGAATAAATTTCAATATTTATTATTTCAACTGAACAAAGTAACATCGATTACAGGTTATTACATTTATTAAGTAATTATCAAACTTAATACCATATATTTTGTAAAAAAAAAAAAATACAACCATATATTGTAGCCCACCCCCGCCCACCCATACACGTACAGTGGTATTGACCCACCCGCCCACCCATACACGTACAGTGGTATTTAACCACCCGTCCACCCATACACGTACAGTGGTATTGACCCACCAGCCCACCCATACACGTACAGTGGTATTGACCCACCCGTCCACCCATACACGTACAGTGGTATTGACCCACCAGCCCACCCATACACGTACAGTGGTATTGACCCACCCACCCACCCATACACGTACAGTGGTATTGACCCACCCGCCCACCCATACACGTACAATGGTATTGACCCACCCGCCCACCCATAAACGTACAGTGGTATTGACCCACCCGCCCACCCATACACGTACAGTGGTATTGACCCACCCGCCCACCCATACACGTACAGTGGTATTGACCCACCCGCCCACCCATACACGTACAGTGGTATTGACCCACCCGCCCACCCATACACGTACAGTGGTATTGACCCACCCGCCCACCCATACACGTACAGTGGTATTGACCCACCCCGCCCACCCATACACGTACAGTGGTATTGACCCACCCGCCCACCCATACACGTACAGTGGTATTGACCCACCCACCCACCCATACACGTACAATGGTATTGACCCACCCGCCCACCCATACACGTACAGTGGTATTGACCCACCCGCCCACCCATACACGTACAGTGGTATTGACCCACCCGCCCACCCATACACGTACAGTGGTATTGACCCACCCGCCCACCCATACACGTACAGTGGTATTGACCCACCCCGCCCACCCATACACGTACAGTGGTATTGACCCACCCGCCCACCCATACACGTACAGTGGTATTGACCCACCCGCCCACCCATACACGTACAGTGGTATTGACCCACCCGCCCACCCATACACGTACAATGGTATTGACCCACCCGCCCACCAATACACGTACAGGGGTATTGACCCACCCGCCCACCCATACACGTACAGTGGTATTGACCCACCCGCCCACCCATACACGTACAGTGGTATTGACCCACCCGCCCACCCATACACGTACAGTGGTATTGACCCACCCGCCCACCCCATACACGTACAGTGGTATTGACCCACCCGCCCACCCATACACGTACAGTGGTATTGACCCACCCGCCCACCCATACACGTACAGTGGTATTGACCCACCCGCCCACCCATACACGTACAGTGGTATTGACCCACCCGCCCACCCATACACGTACAGTGGTATTGACCCACCCGCCCACCCATACACGTACAATGGTATTGACCCACCCGCCCACCAATACACGTACAGGGGTATTGACCCACCCGCCCACCCATACACGTACAGTGGTATTGACCCACCCGCCCACCCATACACGTACAGTGGTATTAACCCACCCGCCCACCCATACACATACAGTGGTATTGACCCACCCGCCCACCCATACACGTACAGGGGTATTGACCCACCCGCCCACCCATACACGTACAGTGGTATTGACCCACCCGCCCACCCATACACGTACAGTGTTATTGACCCACCCGCCCACCCATACACGTACAGTGGTATTGACCCACCCGCCCACCCATACACGTACAATGGTACATTTATTAAGTAATTATCTTAATATCCCCTATTTTATTTATTCAATCTAAAGACGCTGATTGTCAAGATACGGGCGAATATGTATTCCAAATTTGAGTGATGAGTTTAGATGAGTGAATATAGCCATTTTTACAAACTAAGGCTGAATATTCCTCAGAAAGTGGCATTACTTAATTATTGCCCAATGACAAATGAACATAACTACATACAGCTGGTGGTTATCAGCTGATCCTTTTCAAAATTTCTATGGCTCTGAATGGGATTGAATAAGTCTCTTTAGCTTATGAAGCTGGGCTTTAACCAACTAAACTTCAGACCAGTTTTAAATGAATGCTATTTTATTTTAAATTAGTTAAATTCTACTTATAACATTTCAGCAAAAAATACTATGTTCAATATAGTAAATTAAAAAAATTACGAATAACTTATGGCCTTGCAGACTGGCGGTATCGCGGAGCTGAATTAATGGTGCGGTATAAAATATGATTATGTTAGGACTAGTTTAATTATTTTATGTTTTGTTTTTAAGAATACACTGTTTGAAATATCATTATATTTTTATACAGTACAAGTAAACGTCACACAACACAAATTTATTACAATATAAGGACTAAATGTACAAATATATTACAATACAAGTAAAAAATGCACGAATATTATGGTGATCGATTTCGGTGAACCACGCTCACCTTCCTTCGATCACCATAATATTCGTGCATTTTTTACTTGTATTGTAATATATTTGTACATTTGTGCTTATATTGTAATAAATGTGTGTTGTGTGACGTTTACTTGTACTGTATATGTACCAACACGTATTATGCTAATTAAAAAACTATTTATATTTTTATGTATAATAAGGATTTTGTCACTTAATAATCTTATCATTGTAAATTTTATAATTGTTTCTTTACATAATTTATTTATCTATTGATGAACCTACTTTTACATTTTCATTTCAACAATGAAATAACTCATATTAGTTAATCAAGTGTAAATTTATAATAAAAGGAAATTTTAATAATGGTTAGGTGTAGAGAGGACTATGCATCCCTAACTAAGCAATTTGTACATACATCCAATAAAGACAATTTTCATTTCATTTAATTTCAATAACTTATAATCACGTTTTAAAAATCATTTGTTTGTAATTTATATTTAGGATTATTCCATTACATACATTTTTGGCATTATATCAATGTAAATAAAAATTGGAACGTTAAAAAAAACAATAATCAGTACACCCAGAATTGGGCGATGGCTAAGATTTCCCATTAAAATTAGCATCCAACTACAACTAAATAGTAACTAAACTTTCTATTAAAAACAACATTGTTTAGTAACATTTATATTATTAACAATGTGCATGGTTTGAGGTCTAAAACTCTTAATGGTATATAATGAAAAATTTAAGTATATAATACAATCTGTTGTTTTGGTGTTCACCATATTTTCACTCTATAGTTTTTAGAAAAATTATAGATATTTAATCAAAGCTATTTACAATAAAAAATAACGTAGAGGAAATACTTGAGCTTTAGAATTGATCCTAAAATATATGTACCACTGTAGTTTCAAACGTTTTACAAACATTATTATGTTGTTCAGTGCAATTAATTGTTTAAACTTATTAGTAAAAATATTCTTTAACCTTCAAATTCAAGGACCCGTCATCATTTAATCTCTCCATTGTGTAATTTACACTTGTAAACAACTCAAGGGATGTAAAAAGATTGTAAAACGTAGTAGTTTACACACCAATAAAATCTTCCCAGGCTCACAGTCATGTCACTGTTGATTGGGATTGTTTTGTTTGGTGGAGTCATAAAACTTTTCCAGATAGTAACATTTTTGACATTTTGCCTAATTTCAAATTAATTTTTGTAAGTTACATCAATCCAAGTACACGTTCTTTTGTGAAAAAATAGTAAAACTGTTGTTACCTGTGCGATATGGAATAACTGTTGAAAGTAGTACATTTAGGGGTAGGGAGCTGCGATTGCTATACCAGACCTATGCCAGTCACATAGGTCAAAGTATAAGAACTGTGAAATTTAAAATGCTTAAGTTTTGACGTTAAAAAAATGGAAAATAAAAATATCTTAAGCTTAAAACTGATAAGCATATTTGGTTGCTGAATCTTGCCAAGGTGGACATAAAGAAGTACTGTTTTCTTACCCAGTTTAAGTAATTGTCTGTTAAAACACGAACCAACCATTTGGACCGTTTGGATTTGATAAATTCTATTAACTTTAGTACCTCCGTTAATAAACTTGAATATATTATTATTTTTAAAGAGATGTTTCCAACCTATTTGTTTATGATTATTATATTTTAATCCATCCGTTGGTATTAAATATTATGCTTTACATAAGAGGAGAAAGCACGTTCAATATTTGAAAATTTACATTGAATGTAAAAAAATTGTGTTTTAAATAAAATTCAGCATTTATTATGTATATAAATAGCGTTAGTTTTTATATCTAACCAAAATATTATTTTATTAGATTAAATAAAGCGTATGCATCAAAATTCCATTAAGTTTATAGGTTCTGTATATGTGTTAGCTGTATAAGTGTTTGATCATTCAAGCATACTAGTGTAAAATACACAAATAATGTAATATATCAAATAGTGACATTTCCCAAAAGTGGGGTTTTCCAAAAACTGGGGTTTCCCCTATTAATAGTATTTTAATGCAAATAAATAGACGTTGCATACAACAATTGAAGCATTATGTAAAGTTAAATCACCATTTGTTAATTTTGTACTGTAAAATTAAGTTCCAAAATAAATCATAATACAGTATTTATAATTTGTAGAACAAACATTATGTGTTACAAGCCAAAGGGTTTTATATTAATTAATTAGCCAATAGTTACAAATACAGAAGATTTATAAACTGTAGTCTTGTGACCTTTCCAAATTACACCAATAAGAATTGTGTTATGAAGAAAGGGTTTGTGTAAATTTATGTGAATAAACTATTTTACGTTTTGTCCAGGAACTAAAGTTGGTTTTGTTACGTGAACTCCCGCATACTCCCTTATTCAGGAAGATAAATACAGTACACTGGTATAATTGATTACGTTTACTAAAATTAATAGATGTTAACTACAAATATTATATTTATTTTGATTTTTGTTTTTAATTATAAATGCAATCCCATTTCAAACAAGCGTAGACATGATTTAATTATGGAAATATTCCCATAATGCGATATGAAGTAAAACATTTCAAAATGACTTCATGTGTAGTCCTATTTTAAATGCAATTTTAAATATGATTAATGCAAATAATAAAAATAGAAAATATATTATATTTTATTTGTGTAGTACATTGTAAGCCTACTTGTTGTAATCAGTGTTAGTCGGCCCCAGGCTATTGTTCCCACGTATGTCAGTGTGTGTTTGTTTGAGTCGGTCCTTTAGTTTTTCAGCCACCTAATATTCCTGTACAGAAAATGAATAACACTTAGACAATTCATAAAATAAAATACTATTCACAGGAACTTTTATTATTTATGCCTAAGTATAGGGAGATATCTACAGAAATTATAATGGTGGAAAGCAAGATTATTTTTACAAGTATTCATTCCATTGCTAAAGTAATATTGGCAGCTGTCACAAAAATTTACTTTGTAAATATTTGAAGTATTTTATATTTAAAAAAAATCACTTAACATTTTTGACTTTAGGGACTCGGTATAATTTATAATTGTACTACAAAATCTAAATATTAAGTAACATAAGTATTTTTATTTTAAGATAATTTCTTTTAACATTTTAAAATTCAATTAAATTGAAATAGTATCTTTAAATTTATAATAAATTCACCACCAAGTAACTAATATAAATGAAAAACATTTTTTTGCACAAAATCCTAATCTAATTCAAAAGTTAAATTGCATTGTTTAACATTTTACAGGTGTAACAACATATGTTTGAATTGAGAAAATTTCCTTGTCTTGTATGTTAATGCAGTTAATGAACTGTCTTACATGTTAATGAAGTTAATGAACTGTATTACATGTTAATGCAGTTAATGAACTGTCTTGCATGTTAATGCAGTTAATAAACTGTCTTGCATATTAATGCAGTTAATGAACTGTCTTGCATGTTAATGCAGTTAATGAACTGTCTTGCATGTTAATGCAGTTAATGAAATGTCTTGCATGTTAATGCAGTTAATGAACTGTCTTACATGTTAATGAAGTTAATGAACTGTCTTGTATTTAAGTTAAAAGTAATTAACTGTCAAAGCTGCACATTAATACGTGGATAGAAACATTACGTGTGATAATAATTTTAATTTTAATTTATTGCCAATGTAAATGGAATTGTGTTTCAAATACTCGTTGAGAGTCTTGAAAATGTTGTAAATAAAAATCTATTGTATATTGAGAAAACGATACAATTAATCCATAATTTTTTGATTTATGTATCCCCTTACAATGTATCTTGTCTACTACCCTAACATTAAGTATCAGAAACATTTGACAAGATATACAGGGTGTTACAAACAGTTGGGCTCGCTATGAATTTTAAAATTCTATGTGTGATTCTAAGCTATAAAAAAAAGAATGATATTTTCAATTTTCATTTTGTTTAGCAGCTATACGCCATTTTGGTTTTTTTCATATAACAATTTAATCCTTACGATTGTTATAAAACTCGATAAATGGGCTTATGCTGGAAGGTAATATTCAATGAACAAGTATATTAAAATTATCTTTATTACTATCAAAATGGCGGCCACTTTGTTTTTATTTTAACAAATATCTAAAAAACCACTGGTTTTATGAAAATTGTGTTATACAAAAAACAGTTTTAAACACCTTTACCTTTCCAATGATACCTCATTTGTAAAAATCAGTTAATAAATAATTTTTTATGACTAACCCTAATTCACATGTAGTTCCAATAGCAGCCATTACATTGCAAGTTAAATAAGGTAAATTCATGAAATTGTTATTTCTTAACTCACTTTTACAAAAATAAGGTATCATTGGAAGGGTAAAGTTGTTTAAAAACTGTTTACCTTTTAATAAATTGTTTTATGAAACAACAAAAATGGCGTCTACTGCTAAACAAAGCGGAAATCAAAAAAATATTTTTCTTCATTTTTTGCTTATAACCACAAGTAAAGGAAACTTCTTACCCAGCCCAACCTTTTTGAAACACCCTGTATTTTATACATGTATGCTTTCTTTTAATTTACCTTTCGAATATGGCCCTCATGGTGATATTACATATATTTTTAAATAGTTACTAATAAACTTTTAACATAAAATCAGAAGTAAATAGAATTAATTTTTTATGAAATTTGATTTTTAATTGATGTATTAGCCTTGATATTAAAACTATAAATCATACTTGGTATTTAATATTGCATCAGTAGTCTATTTACAGTACTATTTATGTAAAAACAGTCTATTATTTTCAAAAATATTCATTTCCAGTAACAACTCATGTTCACGATAAGCAAATCAAATTATAAAATATCCATTATGATTATTGTTATTTCTTTTTAAAAAAATAGCTTTAGTGCAACGTTGTTTATATTATTATATTATTAATGTTATTGTTATACTGGTATAATTGAATTATTTTTTCTATTGGCTTTTTATCTATTCAATTTGTTTATATTGTTAATTTAGATGCATATATTTTTTTTGAGGCATGAATTTGTTAACAAGTAGCTTAGTTTAATTTCCTGAATTAACTTATTTCATTGTTGTGTTTGCTGTTACTTTATTTAGTTCATAGTGTTAATTTGATTTATAGTTTATGGTTTTTGTATTTTTCATGAAGACCCACAATGGACACTTTATTTAGTAGTACTGCTTTCATTGTAATTGGGTTCAAACTGTTATGAAGCAAGTAAATAGAATAAGAAATAAAAATAAAAACGTCTACATGGTTAAAAAACTTATACAAATAATATATTTTTAGACCTATCCTCGCAGTAAGCTATAATATATACACAACACAGGTTGAAATAATGAACGTTGAAGTTATTTGCTGTAAATAATTTACTACAATATAATTACCTATATTGAAATTCTAATATTAAATATTCCAAAATTATGTTATGTATGAGTGTAAACCTGGTGGGGGGGAGGGGTTTGGAATGCTGAAAGCGAACCGAGCTTATGACTCTACCACTAATACAGACTGTGGGTAATATTACTCCATAAATTTAACAATAACCCTTCGATATTGGAACCCAAGCCAGGATTTAATATAGTTGTTGGAGTGGGTGCATTATATTAAAAACCAATAAACATACATCACATCAATAAAACAAAGAAAATTTATTGTTCAAATTATACTTCAAACTCGTGTTCATTACGTTTATAAATTTATTTCAGAATTTTAGTTGCTGGTCAATTTACTAAAAAAGTTGTAAAATTTTACTGTGAAAAAATTAGAATATTATGTATTTTTTATTGAAGTAATTAGAATTAAAATAAATATGTAAAACATGTTTTATATGTTTGTGATTATTGCTACGATAAAAGTTACCCTTGTTATATTGTATTAAAGACGAAGGAAAATTGTGAGACTTGTAACTAGAAGCATTGAAAGATCAAACAGTAATTGTTGTTTACTTCGTAATGACGTATCACTGTGGGTTTCAAAGTGGGATATGTTTTACATATAGGAGATAGAACTATTAAATGAATATGTTTAGGTTCTTTTGTGATCCATCCAACTTATCCATATAAACTAAAATAATTTACAGTAGAATTTAATTGGTTTATTACTATATTGGAGATAGTTAAATCGTATATTTAAATTCCTCTTGTGATACATAAGTTACAAAATTAAGGTAGTTCATATGTAACTATTTTAGTGGAGTTAGGGCTATGAAGCTCTGATCAAACAATTTATAAGGGGACTAAAGGCTTAAAAACATGACTTCCGAACCCCACTATAAGTTACTGGGTAGGTGTGCTGCATGCAAGGTACCCGTCAAAGGTACGCCATCTAAGGAACAGCCTCGCTCAACGTTGCTTGACACCATTCTCTTTATCTTAATATAGTGTGGTTATATAGTAAAATGAATTACAAAGTAAATTATAGCGTTGGAATTTAGAGAACACTTATATTCTTAGAATGTGTCCAAATATAAAAATATAGAATGATATAAAACTCTTTAAAACAATTTTCATGCAGTACAGTTAAATAGAGGCAAATGCAAGATATATGACTAAATTATATATGACACCATTGTGATAACACACTGACTTTTGAATGTTTATCACAAATAAATAAATTAGACGGACTCAAATAGATTTCCAGCTAGGGTTTAACCACAGATAACTAACTCTACCCAAATAGGTTATCCCATGTTAAAGAATCTTAACAAATTGTTCGTAGTGTGTGAACTGTCCGCGTTAAAGCGCGTTGAACTGTTATGAACTGGGCGGCGTTGCCAGATTGAACTCGTCCAGTTCATTTAATTAGAAGAGAGGGAGCGATTCAATGCGGCAACGTTACATCCTAAATTCACGGTCGTGTAATGCGTGTTGCCTACAAACTCCTTAAATAGCGCGTACGCTTTTCCCGTATACTATGAGCTATTTGGGTGGAGTTAGTTATCTGTGGTTTAACTCTGCAATGGGATATCTCTGTGCGGTACTTTTTGCCATAGACACAATACAAAATGTATACTTGTTATAGAATGAAACACTCAGGTCCTAATCACATATATACACGTGCCAATTAGAAACCTTATATCTTTTTGATGTTGGGATAAAAGCACCAGGCAATAGTCAATATAATTAGAGAGATAGAAACATAAATTTAACTTAAGAAGATTGTTCCATTAACATAATCCACAGGAAAGCATACAAAGACTAAACACATAATATACATCAGTTTGATTACAATTTAAAATGTAACGAAATATAATTCATGGCTTAACACGTTACATAAAAATAATAATAAATAAATTAAAAGTATAACATAATAAATTCTTATAAGCTAAATTTGCTTTTTCTTTTGCATGAAAGGTGGGAGATAAAATGCGTTTCCAGACCGCCTCCGTCTGTTATAAGCACAAAACACCACCTGTGTTACAAACAACATTCGCTAAACATACGCGTATTATCACCCTCAGGGTGGATTACATATAAATGTATATAAACACAAACAAATGGAAAAGGGCAGAGGTTTTATACATTACGATTTAGTTGTCAAAATATACAGAAAAGTAATAAAATGTCTGTTTTATTACTAATTTTGTTATAAGTACTCTTTTTACTAACAGTCAAGATATGTGGGTGAATGGGTTTGTAAATATTGAGTGTAGCCTTTGTTATTAATTAAAGCAGATCTTATAGAAATGGATGTTAAATGATTACGCAATATACTACAATTTTCAAGAATATACAGGTTTTGAATATGACCCACTATGTATTATGAATTTTAGTCTGAAGGTAACTGACGGTCACGATTAATAGTCCTCTCCTGGAAAACGTTAGAAACCTCGCCGCCATCGAAGATAACGCATTTCGTGAAGTGCCTACACTTGAGCAGAAAAGACGCAGTTAAGAGCGGTTAAAAGAGAACATATAGCCTACAATTTTCACATCATTATGTCCCTCAACTTAAGCTTTTTTTCTGTCCAGATAAAATTTTTTACGAAATGATCTTTGTCAGCAATGTAATAAAATTTGCTTAGGTAAGTTGTCCCCAGAAGAATTTCATCGTTTATTCAGATGTTATATATCTGTTTTGTCAAATAATAAATGTTAGGACATATTTGAATTTCATATTTTACATCACTTAATCCATCAATCACGGAAAAAGAAGTGATTGCTTTTATGAGTCTCTTACAATAAGTATTAACGGGGCAGAAAAAAATATGCCCTCCAATATTACCTACGATATTATTACTTGGTGTAGTATATGTAGCAAAATTATTGTTTCCAATCAATGCCGATCTTTATAAAGGGTTGTTAAATAAAAGGACATTATCCTGAAAAATTCAAAGAAGACAGGTTTTGAATATGACCCACTATGTATTAATCTGAATTTCAGTTAACTTACGGTTCTGATTCATAGTCATCACCCTGGAAGACGTCAGAAACCTTGGCGCCACCGAAGACAACACATTCCATGAAGAGGTTAAGTAAACTTGAGTAGAAGTGACGTAGTTAAGAGCAGAGTATAGGGAACCTATAGCCTACAATCTTCACATTACTAAGTATCCAACTTTAGTTTTTTGTCTATGGAACTATAATGGTTTACGATATGGTCTTTATAAGAATTGTAATTTATTTTGCTTAGGTGAATTGTCTTAAATGGAATGTTATCATTATTTAGACTTTATAACGTTGTTTTATAAAATAATACATGTTATAAAATATTTGAATATCACACTTTACATTAGTTGATCCTTCACTCGTGAACACGAAGGAGTTTGCTTTTATTGAACTTCTTAAAATGAAGTATTTTTGGGGTGGACAAAAATATGCACTAAAATATAACGTTCTTTTGTCGTTACCATTTATATTAGCTATACTATTATCACTTGGCTTATGATATGTAGCACAGTAATGTATCACTTACAGTAATCTACTTAAGTGACGGAACACATTCAGCATTACGGCTAGTGAGTTGATGAAGTGTAATTCCGCGGAAAACAATTTACTTTCTCAAGCACCATTTATAATTATATTACGTACAATAAACTATGAATTTCTCCTAACTGTGTTAATTTAAGATTAGTAATTTATTCCTTTAGAGGTAATATAATTTGTCCGATATTAAAATATACTAAAGATAATGGTGAATTTGACTAGTCTTACATTTAAATGTTCTGATTATTAATGAGTTTCAAGATTTGGAACACTTCATTACTAATGCTGTTTATTTTAATTTGATTAGGCAAAATTATGTTTATTATATACATTAACGACTTCTCTTTTAATGTTAATGATGAAAATGTAAATAGTTACCTTTACGCAGATGACTTGGCTTTAAGTTTTAAGAAAAAGTCTAATTCTGATTTAAATTACATAAAAAAATAAAAAACTGAACTATTGAGTAATTAATTAGTTTTTTGCTAACGGCCTATGTATAAATCAGTCCACAAGAAGTAACATTCTATTTTAAACTTTGACATTAATTGGCAATGACAAAATCTTTAGGCGTTATTATTGAGTCCAAATTAAATTGGGATCGTCATTTAGAAACAGTAGCAAAGAAAATATCTAGAGGAATTTTTATGCTTCGACAGTTAAGGGGTAGGGTTCCATCCGATGTACTGAAAGGTATTTAGTACGCTCATATTCACAGACACATTTCTTATTGTATCATTTTCTGAGGTTACCACTCTTCTTTTAGCAATTAAAATTCTAACTGAAACTAAGTTTAATGACCACTGTAAACTATTGTTCTTAAAACAAAATATTCTTACAATTTACTCTCTATATTTATTAAAATGTCTCCTTTATGTAAAATGCAATTTAAATACTGATAATATTTGTTAATCAATCTAAAGTACATAATTATGGGACAAGAAATTCTTCTCATTTTTAAAAATAACTTTTATAAATACGGTAAGCCCTTTGCAAGTTTTTATGGTAGTAGTTTGAAATATTTTAATTACTTGCCAGCATTTGTAAAAAACCTTCCACTAAATTCATTTAAACGTGTTCTAAAAAGGAAAATTATTGAAAAATGTTTATATTCCATTGAACAATCTTTCAATATTAGTTCTGTAGAGTAGTTGAACTGAGCACTGATGCTGGTAGTGGAGCTTCTACATTAACATTAATTAAGTAATAACATGACATGTACATAGTAAGTATTGTACATGTACATATTTTAAGTATATTGTATCCTTGACGTTTGTCAATATGTAATTTGCTAAGGCAATACAGATATTTATATTTGAATGCTTAAAAATTTATATTTTTCATAATTTTTTTCTATAAATTGGTATAGTTTTCTTAGTAATAAGGATTAGAAAAAAGTATATATTTTTAACATTTTAAATCAATTAAATTATCTATAACAATAAGTAAAATATCTTCACTTTTAATAAAATATTAATTTATAAAAAAATAAACATAAAGATCTGATGGTGTTGTAATAATATTGAAAAGATCTACATTTTCAATGGACCTTGTGCCGTTTGCACATTACGATCGCCTCCCTTGGACAGCTCAGAGTTCCTCTGTGTTAATTTACTTTATTTGTGTCTTTGTTTTCGTTTCCATGTGCTGTGTTTCCATTTCAGAGTCCTTGTCGTCTACGTCTATGACTTCCTAAGTATGCCTGGTTGTTAGTTTAGTTTGGGTAAGTGTTTGTTAGAATATTTTGCTTCCGAAGTAGATTTAGTTAAAACTATTGTTTATTGATCTTTCCGGTTCTCTTTTGTCTGTGGTTTCAATAACTAATAAAGCTGTTGTCTGATTGTAAGAATGTTTTTATTTTCTACAGATATAGGTTAGGCCCATGTGCCGATGTAAATGTAATTGTGTATTTCTATTTATTATATTATTTTATCCTGTTAAGACTGATTTTTAGATGTAATTTAATGTTGTATTTTTGTATGATATAATTGTTTTATAGTAAACTCAATATATTATACTGTTTTAATAACTGGTCACATTTTTCAGGTTTAGTCCAGCAAACTTTCATGTTGTTGCCGAACAAGGCAAGATTTTAGAAATGTAATGAATGTGGTCATCGCTGGAAGTTTTGTAAGACTTTTTTAGTGAAACCTTAAGACTGATTCAGACAAGCAGTGCTGATGAACCTATGACCACTTTTGTTCCTTTGCAACGAATGCGACCATCGCTGGAAGTTCTGCTAATTGTAGGACCAGAAAAAATATGGGTCATATCTGACTACTGATCTATTAATACAATGTTTTAGATTTTTAATCAGCTTCATTAGAAAACATGTGATTACTTGATTTTGTAAATTTTGTTGTCCTCCTGAGTCCGGTGCCTTCGAACCCACCCTCGATTGGACCAGCAATGTTATGATATGAGTGTGGGTTGCAGCCTGAACATCATGTAAAATGCTCGACTTATTTATAAATAAATCTTCTGTAAAATGTGGTTATCACCTTTACATTAACAGTCAAACTGATCGTGAATATCCCGGTACGAGAGTACTTTCCTATGTTTAGTATGGATGTTTATCGTAACATAAAAATGCGACTATTAAATAGCTGGATGGATAAATAGA
Organism: Stictocephala bisonia; assembly: GCA_035578905.1. Taxonomy (NCBI): domain Eukaryota; kingdom Metazoa; phylum Arthropoda; class Insecta; order Hemiptera; family Membracidae; genus Stictocephala; species Stictocephala bisonia. The sequence goes on along the minus strand of JAQJVL010004287.1, from coordinate 25,245 downwards.
CGGATAATATTTATTTCCACAAAAAGATTAAATTCGAGTATACATCTCAAAAAAGTTACGGAAATAGGTTTTGTCATGGGCAAATCCCTATGCCTGTGTGTGGGAAATGGGTCACTGTCAACCACACAAATATAAACAGTACAATGCGCCATAGCCGTCTATAGATCAACCTATGTAGTATAAAATATGATCATCTCAAAAAAAAAAAAAAAAATTGCTTTTCATAAATAAGTTCCTGTATAATTCAATTAAATATGTCATAGTGACGATGACAGTGTATCTAAATTAAATTTAAAAAAAATTTGAAATTACCGTTAACAGGTTTCCAAAAACAAATAATCGAATCTGTTTATGTGAAAACTGACATTGAATGGAGAACGTGTTTTGAGTGAACAAGTTTCAAAGGCTATACGGCCTGACACACTTAATCCATACTTTTAGCTTCATTTGATATGTTTTAATCTGATCAGGCTTTAGTGACGTAATATAGCTGTCAAATACATTAGCTGTTTTTAATGTCCTTAGATGACTATTATCAAGAGAAGAAATTAATTCTACAACACTAATGAAATCCCTCAATATTCCTCCAAAACAAAATCGATAATTATTTTGATGGCCTTCAGGTTAGTCGGAGAGTTCATCAAGTCGTTAACCCTTAGTTGAGTGGAAGATCTCATCAAGTTATGTCACGTGTGAGTGGGAGGGCTCATCAAGTCATTACCCTTTGTGTCGTAGGAAGAACTCATCAAGCAATGTCACTTGTGTGAGTCGGAGGGCTCGTCAAGTCGTTACTCTTTGGGTTGGTGGAAGAACTCATCAAGTTATGTCACTTGTGTGAGTCGGAGAGCTCGTCAAGTCGTCACCCTTTGGATTGGTGGAAGAACTCATCAAGTTATGTCACTTGTGTGAGTCGGAGGGCTCGTCAAGTCGGCACCCTTTAGGTTTGTGGAAGAACTCATCAAGTTATGTCACTTGTGTGTGTCGGAGAGCTCGTCAAGTCGTCACCCTTTGGATTGGTGGAAGAACTCATTAAGTTATGTCACTTGTGTCTGTCGGAGGGCTCGTCAAGTTGTCACCCTTTGGGTTGGTGGAAGAACTCCAAGTTATGTCACTTATGTGAGTTGAAGGGCTCGTCAAGTCGTCACCCTCTGGGTTGGAGGAAGAACTCCTCATCAAGTTATTTTCACTTGTGTGAGTGGGAGGGGTCGTCAATTCATTAAACTTTGGGTCGGTGGAAGAACTGCTCATCAAGTTATGTCATTTGTGTAAGTGAGAGGGCTCGTCAAGTTGTTACACTTGGGTGAATGGAAGAGCTCATCAAGTCATGTCCCTTGTGTGAGTAGGAGGGCTTAAGTCGTTACCATTCTGTGGGTGGGAAGGCCCATCAAGTTATGTGAGTGTGTTCTTGGTTGAGTAAGAGAGCTCGTAAAGGTGTCTCGGTTGGGTGAGTAGGAGGGCTTGTTACGTTAGTAACCTTAGGTGAGTGGGTGGGCTCGTCAAGTAATATCACTTTCTTATCCATGCTAATTAAAACCACTGGTTTAATACAGGTAGATTTCGCACCTAATGTTGAATTTTGTGTCTAAAATTATGAGCTGTTTTATAGTCGATTGCGGAGTGCTAGTTTAGTCCCATGTAAGTATAATGCAGTTAAAACCATCTTTAGTAGCAGATCTCTTTAACTAACCAAATCACAGCCACAAATATATCTATTAGATGAGATATATATTTGTAAGTAACAATAATATAATCAAGTGTAAACCAGCGTGGTCTTCTTATTTTATTGTTGTGAAGGTTATTTACTAAGTGGTAATATATATTTGACAATGACAGAGGCAATGTTCGAAAGAGCTTTCAAAGTCTCGTTAAATAAATCTCACCATCTTCCTTTACAACTACTCTCTCTCTAGAGTTATATAAACAAAGTTCTTTTACTCTCTCAGATTGCAATCCAAACAATGTTTTACATTTAACATTATTCCAATGTATAATTATTCTAAATAATTATGCTAATTTGTACTTGCTAATTATATGCTTTAAATATAATCTCACTATACGGTCAAATTTGATTTATTTATTCGTTTCATGTTATATCTATAAAATCCAATGTATGTTTGTCTGTCCTTTATGCGCTACCAAACCGTCCAGCCGATCGCCATGAAACTTGGGGAAGTTGTTCTATATACCCCAGGGAAGGTTTCTGTCCTATTCCCGTATTTTAATCCCTCAGGGCTCCGTCCCTTGGACTTCTAAAGTTTCAATTTTAATCAAATAGCAGGATGCATGAAGGTATAATAAGTCAAATATAAAAAGAATATCAGCTGTGGGTTTTAAATATGTCAAAATTAAATTAAACCATGTGTTAATTTTTTTAAACTGTTTATATTTTTATATTTTGATTTCTTGAGAAGCTATATTAATGGATTGATTTATTTGATTAACAGCTGTTAAATAAAAACAAATAGAATAAAATTGTGGTTGGCAAAACTTTCAAAATTAAAAATAATTGAGTACAGTAGTAAACTACACAAAACATCAGCTGTTGTAAACTGGATACTATGTAAACTGAAAGGTTGCTGCACATTTCAATGATACAATCAAAACTCAATATTATGACCGGTGAAGCGGGCGGGTACAGCTAGTTCTATATATTAGAGATTAATTGTTTAAGGTCGTTATTATTGGTGTTTATGGTTACAAGCTCATACATAGTACCTTTAATAAGGTAAATAAGGTCAAATTTTAATATTGTTTATTTATTGTGAAAAGTAAAGTAAGTGTAGCGAGAATAAAATTTCATATAATGGCTTGAGTTTTTTCTTGTTAAAGATCTCACCTCTGAAGTATCAAGTTAGGCATTTTTTCTGTTGGTCTTTCAGCTAGCTTGGTTTGAGACAGTATCACTTGTTTTATATCTTATAAATTTCAGGATATTATGAACGAAAATATATAAACTACAAAAAATATTATCTAAGTGGAGAGATCTGCCCTTGGTATGAAGAGCTTTTTACAGCAAATTGATGGGTAAATTGTACAAAGTATATTACTTGAGGTTTTTCTGTTTATTTTTACAAAAGTAGATATGCTCTTGTAGACCATGTGCGTAAATTTTACTCAAAGTGAAGTGCCGACCATTACGTTCATCGAGGATTAGAGGCTTGAACCTCACTCGCCACACTAGCAATCAACGTGTAAGATACGCTAGGGGAAAGTAGATTCAGGCAGGAGTGGTGGGGGGAACAGCCAAAACTTTGACTATACGTAATGTTTGACAATCTTACAGCTGGATATATTTCTTACCTTGGCAAACTCATTTGCAAAATTCTTAGTTTGAGTGATGATCTTCTTCTATAAAAACTCCTTTTAAGTTTTATATCCTTCGAAGTTTTAATTTTAGTTATTTGTATATAAGAACTTTTTTGTGAGAAAAACATAGATAATTTAAATAAAATCTTCATATATTTATTAAGGATGTATATTATAAACATAAAATTTATTTGGTTTTCCAAATTTTACATAAGTTATTTTAAATATCACACAGCACTTTACGTGATTCTGAATCAATGAAATTTGTTATTTTAAATTGTATTACATTACTAAAGTAATACAATTTCCATTGTGTAATACAATTTCCATTGTGTCGTTACAATTAATTTTTTATCAAACATAAAAATAGAATGCATATACTCTATTTAAACGTGGACACGAAAAGTTAGTTAGCTAAAATAAACAAGCTGTTTGTTATTTAAAGTTAGAACCATAATTTTAACTTTACTATTAAAAAAATACAGTTAAAAGGCAGGACAATGTGAGGGTTTTTTTCTGGATATTTAAACTATAATAAGCAAAAGAAGTACATACTTCTACCTTTCAATATCTTATTCAGTTCATAGAAATGCCGTCATCTATTCATACAGTCATTTGATGTTTTAAATGTGTTTAGTTTCAAGTATATAAACACAATTATTTTTTCAAACAATATTCATAAACTGTAACAAAGGTTTATATACGAATTTGAGAATAACTCTGTAAGAAGGTCTGAGATAATCAACACAACCATGCTAATTCAGTAAACTATTTAGTTTACGGCATTGAAATGCTAAATAAAAATTAATGTGAAGTTTTTTGTAACATGAATCCAATTGCCTATAGTATAAATTCCATTTGTAATTTTTATTTCAATTGTCAAGTAAGCATACATTGGGACGCTCCAATGAAGTATATTTTGAATAGTTGAGTGTTTGACAGTGTTACAATGAAGAGCATAACACTTTAACAAGACATACAATAAATTTTATTTATTTCAGTAAATTTATATTTTGGAAAAAGAAATATTTAATTTGATTTCGGAAATGAGTTTATTTGGTTTCAGTACTAAAAATGTTTCCAACATTTGGTGTTTTATATTTTAAGGGGATAAGATATTATTGAAATATTAGTATTTTTTCTTTCGGATCTATTTTGTGCTTACAAATAGAATGAAAAAGCTTGAAACTTTACTAAAAATAAACAAAACTTAAAATTCTCATTAGGAACGATTAATATAACATAAAATGAAATACCTTATTCATTTTCAGGTTTTTTCAGTGGCTACACCGAAATCTTTGCGATCATATTAGCATTTGACCACTGATGAGTTTTGCTAACCTCAAAAATATTCGTGAAGACCATGTATTGGTATTAAAACTACACAAAATGTCAGGATGCAACATTGTCATGTAATATATTTCATAATATTCCAATGAGTTTTAACTACTTACATATTTCATTTTGTAATGTTTTGTGTTAACAGTTTAAATTGTAATGAGTTACGAGGTAACAGTCATCTGTTAAAACTACTAAATGTTTCATATTGATTTTATTTATATCATGACATATATTTAAATATTATTACGTAGGAATATGTAAGTGTTGAAAGCGTTCTACAGCACTTTACCAAATAGTATATGTAAACACTTTAAGTAATGGAACACATGTTGAAAGATAAACAAGAGAAAACTGTGTCTTTGTTATTTTCTCTTACGTTAAAACTATGTTTTCCGGTATAATGGACTGACACTTCTAATTATAAACTGACAAATAACGATATTTTAAAAGAAAATGATTTACAAGATATAGTGCAATGCAAAATAATCTGCCTTTTGATGTGAGGTAATCGTTCAGATATGATAGAATTGATCTTTAGTACGTTGTGCAATAATATAAAATTATAAAAGCTAAAATAATTTTAAGATACTTTCTAATTAATGTTATTCTACTAATTTTAATTTAGTTTATTTTTTCAATTTATAGTAAAATAAAAATATATTGTATTTAACAATTATATTTTAGGAAGACATAAAATTCAACCATTTTAGTAATTAATTAACAAAATCGAATACCAGAAAAAGTTTCTTGTTTACGTCAATAATGTAAATGAAACTATGAATGTTCCTTTGTTCCAATTTTATAAGGATTTTTCAAGAAACAACGTTTTCCTCAGTTAATTGTTTATTTATCTAAAAAGTTCAAAGTAAGATGCAGCTTGTTATTTTTAATTAAGAGATGTTTTATTATTTCAGTATAAGAAATGACAGGAAAGTAAGTAAGCACTATAAGAAAGAATGACTGATAATGTAAAACAGGTTCCAGTTAGTTTTGTGTAGTTTATTCATTTTATATTTGAAAAATATTAAATAAATTAATTTTAAATACAAATTTAAGGAACAAATTCAATTTATAAGCTTTTGTTTCATCAAAATCAAATTGATACATATCAGAACAACATAAATCTGAAAAAGTAAAAAGTAGTTGAAGTCGTTTCATATTAACTCATTTTAAAGTAAATGTTGTAATAAATTATTAAATGTTGTCATTACATACAGTTTGAGTTTAGATTTGCACTTTATAAAATTAAAATGTTTTATTGTACAATTCTTCCATACAAGCTGTGTATTTTATCTCTTCATCCAACTGACGCTCTTGATTTAAACCTACCTTCTATTGTTTACCATAAGAATACTGAAGCTAGTAGAAATATAGTTGGTATTAAAACAAATATAATTACATTAATTTAACTCTGTTTATTTTGACGTAGATACATTTAAACAATTGTTAACCCTTAATTTTAATTACATCTAAAAATATATCGGTTGAATATAGTCATCTTACATATTTATGGCATTTTTATTAAATGATTTAAAAACAGTTATCTGTTAGTGTAAACCACATCAAAATAGTCCGATGACATTTTAGGCGGTGTTGCCATATCGTTTCTGAGAACCAACCAACCACATGTTTCATCTATGACAAGTATGCATATGTTCAATACTGTAAATTTAATTGGCGTTTTGTTTACAAAACAACTGTATGGTCATATTTAAAGACCTCTAGAACGTTGTGGTAAAATTAACTGTGGTATGTGTTAATTCTGTAATTGTTTATAGCATTATAATAATATAATAATTTATATTTTGTAGAAAGTACTATTAAATAATGTTTATCAAATGAAATAGCTGTTTTTATCCGTAATTAAATCACTAAAAATATATAACTAAAACACGTGCATTATAACACAAACACGATAACTACTTAGGTATCACGACGAGACTGCGCAGTAGACTGTAACGGTCAAAATCAGCTGGTTTGTGTATTCTATTAAATACTGGTAACTAAATCCACCAATTAAATAAGTATTCAGCTGAATATTTAAGCAAGTTATTTACCACTTTTCAGCTGGAATTATAATTATGGTAATTAGAACAGTAGTTTTGTGTTTATTTTTGCAATATCGCCAATGTGACGTTATTGGAGATGTGCGTGTTACCTACCGTCTTCTTTTCTATGTACCGTGGTTTATAATGAAAAATTATAGTGTTTGTTTACTGCAACAGATGTTTAGACAAATCATCAATATTTTCAACGAATTTATATTTGACAACATTGCTGGGCGAGAAGTGAGGAGGGGGGTTTCTCAAGCCACAGCTGTCTTCGGACTATTTTGATGTGGTTTACATTACTAACCTCCCTGATAAGTTTAACCGTCTACATGGAAGATACTACGTATCTTGTACATATGGGGCAAGTCAACTTAATTTGCTGGCTACTATCAATGTCATTTTATTCTAGAGGTATTAGAAACTCGATTTTGACTAATCGGTTGCCGATTACATTACTAACCGGTTGCATAGTTAATACATTTTTTTGAATTGAAATAAAACAAGGTGTTATTTACGTGTTTTGTTTACGTATTTGAGAAGTTCAGTTCTGTTAATTATTTTGCTATGTTAACATAAACTTATGCTAGTAATTTAATTAGTAAAACCAGTGAGTTTAGAGTCCAAGTGATTTATTAAAAATGTTAATTTTTACCACTTTAACGAAGTAAAAAATAAAAAGTTAAGAAAACATTTGTTCAATAAGTTATTTCTTTTATTGTAATAGTGCGAGTCTATAAACCTGTCTATACTTGCTTAACTATTTATCTGATTGCTTAACTATAAGAATAAATTCATTCATTTACAATCTAATTTGCTTAACCATTTAAAAGTGAATTTAAATATAATTAGAATAAATATCCCATTTTTATTTAAACTTAATATTTATATATAAATGTTTAATGTATTCAGCAGTAAACCACCGTAAATATTTTATAACAAACAAAACTCGTAAAAAATGGAACGTTGAAAATTTTTAAAATAAAACTTTGTTATTTTCAAACACTAGTAAAATACCTTATAATTTTTTACATAATATTTTATACAGTACAAGTAAACGTCACACAACACAAATTTATTACAATATAAGCACAAAATGTACAAATATATTACAATACAAGTAGAAAATATTGTACTTGTGTTGTAATATATTTGTGCATTTTGTGCTTATATTGTAATAAACTTGTGTTTTGTGACGTTTACTTGTACTGTATATGTACCAACACGTATTATGCTAATTAAAAAGCTATTTATAATATTTTACAAAAGAACAATAAAACTAAAAAAAATTAGTTTAAAAATATTTCCTCAAGCAGATTCTTCACAGGACAGTAAACACAATAATTTTCATGAAGTTTAGTGAACCAACAAATCACAGTAAAATATTAAATATTAATAGAATAATCATAATTTTACAATGCAATCCTTTCTAAATGTCAGACGTTGTAAATCAGTATATAGTGTTTCAAACGTTGGCAGAACTGATACTAATAGAAACAAATGGCCGAGGTAACAGATATGACCTCCAAAGAGCTAACACCTGTTCCACGTAACTGGACTCATTACATATTCATTTAGGTTCTCTGTAACCATCCTCCGAAATGAAATTGTTGTCACGGTGTGATGTTTCATTGTTACCAACACTTCAACAAGTAAGTAGTGTTGTGAATTCTTTACTATTTTCTTCTGACGAGGTATCAAAAACTATTAGTAGTTGTTTATATAAAAATATACATTAATATTTTAGTTACTTAATAGGCCTATACTCACATCTCTGTTTCATGCAAAAAGCTGAAATAAATTATTTGTAATTTTAATAGATTTTATGAATATTTTCTTTACTTATCAAGCTTTAACATTTATTTATTTCAAGATGATTATTTATAAAACTTACATTTATTATAGTACTAGGAGAGCATCCGAGTATAATTGTTTAGGTACACTGTGCTCGGTGTTAATTTTATTGGATTAATATATAACAATTGGGCTATTTAATAATTAATAGACAATTACAAAAAAAAAACATAATCAATGTTTTCAGGATAGTGTATAGTGCATTTAAGATGACTTTTAACAGACTCATGCTTAAATGTTAACACAATGATTGGAAGCTGTCATATAACTGGTCAGTGTTTAGGTGAAAATATTGTTTAGTTTCTTTACTTTTACCATGTGAAATACTCTCGTTCTAAACGTACAGTAGTTTATCAGTAATCAGCTGTCATATGTTGTCTTGAAGAAATTATGCGTTGTTTTATGGATGATTCATTTCCCATTATCAGGTAGTGGTCAGTGAAAACTGTGACCTATCAACTCAACGAGTAGACTCCAGCAGTGTCAAAGCAGTACTCATTTCCATCGTCCGTGACACCATAAGTTTCATAAAGTTTTTGTACAAAAGACACTACTTATGTGAAGTGGTAGCAATCAAACTAATCAGTGTGTGCTTCTCAATTAGTAAGTAACTATGAAATTAATCATACTGTTTAGTTGGACAGATAAATTCAAGATAGGAGGAGCTCTTTGGTAAAGTTATCTGTTGTACAGTATTAGTATAAAAAGCAAATGGCAAGGTTTTTGTTAATTGTGAAAATCCAAGTATAAACGTAAATTTTGCTATGCGGAAGAGGAGCATCATTCATGATATTTAATTAAATCAACCTTAATTGTTAAATCATGAGGGTGTTGATTGATGGGGGTGATTAAGGCTAAAGACTGACCCTTTGTAAGGGCTCAAAAGGGCACGAAAATCACGCCACTTTAAACAAAGTAAAGCACGATTCTAACTGTCAGTAAAACCAATTTGTCAAATTGTCCTTTCATCACTCCTTATCTGTATTGACAACAAAGTAGTGTATTATCGAAAAAGGCTAACTCAGTTACAAAACCACTTAGAATCATATTTTATTCTATGTTTTACTGTATGACGTTATATTTTTGAATATTAGTTTGTATGAATAATAAAGGTGTAAGTTATAAGTTAAACTATAAGGTTGTTATTGTTATAAACATTTCAAAATAAATATCAAAGAAATTATGTAAATTGTATATCAATGTATACTAGCGATTGACATGTATGCATTAACAGTCTTTGTCAAATATTATTTACTACGTCTTAGATAACAAGTGTACCAAATTTGAAATAAATATTACAAATATAACACAAATAACACCTAGTTCCACTGATTGAAAAAAAATAATAAGTTTTAGTTTATATTTTTATTCAGTGTCCTCCTTTGACTTAATCCAGCAAAAGTCTAAAAATATACACTATGTAACAGACCTAACTGACGAGTTAAGTTTATTTCTATAAAAAATACAACACCACAATCAAAGTTCAACTGACCAAATGTTAGCCACGAGAGATAATAAGTGAAAGAGAGAAGTATGTGGTAGCGATATTTCCCTCAACTTAAGCATTTTTTCTGTCCAGATAAAATTTTTTACGAAATGATCTTTGTCAGCAATGTAATAAAATTTGCTTAGGTAAGTTGTCCCCAGAAGAATTTCATCGTTTATTTAGATGTTATATAGCTTTTTGTCAAATAATAAATGTTAGGACATATTTGAATTTCATATTTTACATCACTTAATCCATCAATCACGGAAAAAGAAGCGATTGCTTTTATGAGCCTCTTAGAATAAGTATTAACGGGGCAGAAAAAAATATGCTCTCCAATATTACCTACGATATTATTACTTGGTGTAGTATATGTAGCAAAATTATTGTTTCCAATCAATGCCGATCTTTAGAAAGGGTTGTTAAATAAAAGGACATTATCCTGAAAAATTCAAAGAAGACAGGTTTTGAATATGACCCACTATGTATTAATCTGAATTTCAGTTAACTTACGGTTCTGATTCATAGTCATCACCCTGGAAGACGTCAGAAACCACCGAAGACAACACATTTCATGAAGAGGTTGAGTAAACTTGAGTAGAAGTGACGTAGTTAAGAGCAGAGTATAGGGAACCTATAGCCTACAATCTTCACATTACTAAGTCTCCAACTTAAGTTTTTTGTCTATAGAACTATAATGGTTTACGATATGGTCTTTATAAGAATTGTAATTTATTTTGCTTAGGTGAATTGTCTTAAATGGAATGTTATCATTATTTAGACTTTATAACGTTGTTTTATAAAATAATACATGTTATAAAATATTTGAATATCACATTTTACATTAGTTGATCCTTCACTCGTGAAAACGAAGGAGTTTGCTTTTATTGAACTTCTTAAAATGAAGTATTTTTGGGGTGGACAAAAATATGCACTAAAATATAACGTTCTTTTGTCGTTACCTTTTATATTAGCTATACTATTATCACTTGGCTTATGATATGTAGCACAATAATGTATCACTTACACTAATCTACTTCAGTGACGGAACACATTCAGCATTACGGCTAGTGAGTTGATGAAGTTTAATTCCGCGGAAAACAATTTACTTTCTCAAGCACCATTTATAATTATATTACGTACAATAAACTATGAATTTCTCCTAACTGTGTTAATTTAAGATTAGTAATTTATTCCTTTAGAGGTAATATAATTTATCCGATATTAAAATATACTAAAGATAATGGTGAATTTGACTAGTCTTACATTTAAATGTACTGATTATTAATGAGTTTCAAGATTTGGAACACTTCATTACTAATGCTGTTTATTTTAATTTGATTATGCAAAATTATGTTTATTATAAATATTAACGACTTATCTTTTAATGTTAATGATGAAAATGTAAATAGTTACCTTTACGCAGATGACTTGGCTTTAAGTTTTAAGAAAAAGTCTAATTCTGATTTAAATTACATAAAAAAATAAAAACTGAACTATTGAATAATTAATTAGTTTTTTGCTAACGGCCTATGTATAAATCAGTCCAAACCACAAGAAGTAACATTCTATTTTAAACTTTGACATTAATCGGCAATGATAAAATCTTTAGGCGTTATTATTGAGTCCAAATTAAATTGGGATCGTCATTTAGAAACAGTAGCAAAGAAAATATCTAGAGGAATTTTATGCTTCGACAGTTAAGGGGTAGGGTTCCATCCGATGTACTGAAAGGTATTTACTACGCTCATATTCACAGCCACATTTCTTATTGTATAATTTTCTGAGGTTACCACTCTTCTTTTAGCAATTAAAATTCTAACTGAAACTAAGTTTAATGACCACTGTAAACTATTGTTCTTAAAACAAAATATTCTTACAATTTACTCTCTATATGTATTAAAATGTCTCCTTTATGTAAAATGCAATTTAAATACTGATAAAATTTGTTAATCAATCTAAAGTAAATAATTACGGGACAAGAAATTCTTATTATTTTTAAAAATAACTTTTATAAATACGGTAAGCCCTTTGCAAGTTTTTATGGTAGTAGTTTGAAATATTTTAATTACTTGCCGGCATTTGTAAAAAAACTTCCACTAAATTCATTTAAACGTGTTCTAAAAAGGAAAATTATTGAAAAATGTTTATATTCCATTGAACAATCTTTCAATAGTAGTTCTGTAGAGTAGTAGAACTGAGCACTGATGCTGGTAGTGGAGCTTCTACATTAACATTAATTTAGTAATAACATGACATGTACATAGTAATATAATATTTTAAGTATATTGTATCCTTGACGTTTGTCCATATGTAATGTGCTAAGGCAATACAGATATTTACATTTGAATGCTTAAAAATTTATATTTTTCATAATTTATTTCTATAAATTGGAATAGTTTTTTAGTAATAAGGATTAGAAAAAAGTATATATTTTTAACATTTAAAATCAATTAAATTATCTATAACAATAAGTAAAATATCTTCACTTTTAATAAAATATTAATTTATAAAAAAATAAACATAAAGATCTGATGGTGTTGTAATAATATTGAAAAGATCTACATTTTCAATGAACCTTGTGCCGTTTGCACATTACGATCGCCTCCATGGGACAGCTCAGACTTCCTCTGTGTTAATTTACTTTATGTGTCTTTGTTTTCGTTTCCATGTGCTGTATTTCCATTTCAGAGTCCTTGTCGTCTACGTCTATGACTTCCCAAGTATGCCTGGTTGTTAGTTTAGTTTGGGTAAGTGTTTGTTATAATATTTTGCTTCCGAAATAGATTTAGTTAAAACTATTGTTTATTGATCTTTCCGGTTCTCTTTTGTCTGTGGTTTCAATAACTAATAAAGCTGTTGTCTGATTGTAAGAATGTTTTTATTTTCTACAGATATAGGTTTGGCCTATGTGCCGATGTAAATGTAATTGTGTATTTCTATTTATTATATTATTTTATCCTGTTAAGACTGATTTTTAGATGTAATTTAATGTTGTATTTTTGTATGATATAATTGTTTTATAGTAAAATCAATATATTATACTGTTTTAATAACTGGTCACATTTTTCAGGTTTAGTCCAGCAAACTTTCATGTTGTTGCCGAACAAGGCAAGATTTTAGAAATGTAATGAATGTGGTCATCGCTGGAAGTTTTGTAAGACTTTTTTAGTGAAACCTTAATACTGATTCAGACAAGTGCTGATGAACCTATGACCACTTTTGTTCCTTTGCAACGAATGCGACCATCGCTGGAAGTTCTGCTAATTGTAAGACCAGAAAAAATATGGGTCATATTTGACAACTGATCTATTAAAGAATGTTTTAGATTTTTAATCAGCTTCATTAGAAAACATGTGATTACTTGATTATGTAAATTTTGTTGTCCTCTTGAGTCCGGTGCCTTCGAACCCACCTTCGATGGGACCAGCAATGTTATGATATGAGTGTGGGTTGCAGCCTGAACATCATGTAAAATGCTCGACTATTTATAAATAAATAAATAAATAAAAAGAATATTTATAAATAAATCTTCTGTAAAATGTGGTTATCACCTTTACATTAACAGTCAAACTGATCGTGAATATCTCGGTACGAGAGTACTTTCCTATATTTAGTATGGATGTTTATCGTAACATAAAAATGCGACTATTAAATAGCTGGATGGATAAATAGACGGATAATATTTATTTCCACAAAAAGATTAAATTTGAGTATACATCTCAAAAAAGTTACGGAAATAGGTTTTGTCATGGGCAAATCCCTATGCCTGTGTGTGGGAAATGGGTCACTGTCAACCACACAAATGCACCATAGCCATCTATAGATCAACCTATGTAGTATAAAATATGATCATCTCCAAAAAGAAAAAAAAAAATAAATAAATTGCTTTTCATAAGTAAGTTCCTGTATAATTCAATTAAATATGTCATAGTGACGATGACAGTGTATCTAAATTAAATTTAAAAAAAAATTTGAAATTACCGTTAACAGGTTTCCAAAAACAAATAATCGAATCTGTTTATGTGAAAACTGACATTGAATGGAGAACGTGTTTTGAGTGAACAAGTTTCAAAGGCTATACGGCCTGACACACTTAATCCATACTTTTTACTTCATTTGATATGTTTTAATCTGATCAGGCTTTAGTGACGTAATATAGCTGTCAAATTCATTAGCTGTTTTTAATGTCCTTAGATGACTATTATCAAGAGAAGAAATTAATTCTACATCACTAATGAAATCCCTCAATATTCCTCCAAAACAAAATCGATAATTATTTTTATGACCTTCAGGTTAGTCGGAGAGTTCATCAAGTAGTTAACCCTTAGTTGAATGGAAGATCTCATCAAGTTATGTCACGTGTGAGTGGGAGGGCTCATCAAGTCATTACCCTTTGTGTCGTAGGAAGAACTCATCAAGCAATGTCACTTGTGTGACTCGGAGGGCTCGTCAAGTCGTCAACCTTTGGGTTGTTGGAAGAACTCCTCATCAAGTTATTTTAACTTGTGTGAGTGGGAGGGGTCGTCAATTCGTTAAACTTTGGGTCAGTGGAAGAACTGCTCATCAAGTTATGTAATTTGTGTAAGTGAGAGGGCTCGTCAAGTTGTTACACTTGGGTGAATGGAAGAGCTCATCAAGTCATGTCCCTTGTGTGAGTAGGAGGGCTTAAGTCGTTACCATTCTGTGGGTGGGAAGGCCCATCAAGTTATGGGAGTGTGTTCTTGGCTGAGTGAGAGAGCTCGTAAAGGTGTCTCGATTGGGTGAGTAGGAGGGCTCGTTACGTTAGTATCCTTAGGTGAGTGGGTGGGCTCGTCTAGTAATATCACTTTCTTATCCATGCTAAGTAAAACCACTGGTTTAATACAGGTAGATTTCGCACCTAATGATGCATTTTGTGTCTAACATTATGAGCTGTTTTATAGTCGATTTCGGAGCGCTAGTTTTGTCCCATGTAAGTATAATACAGTTAAAACCATCTATAGCAGCAGACCTTTTTAACTAACCAAATCACAGCCACAAATATATCTATTAGATGAGATATATATTTGTAAGTAACAATAATATAATCAAGTGTAAACCAGCGTGGTCTTCTTATTTTATTGTTGTGAAGGTTATTTACTAAGTAGTAATATTTATTTGACAATGACAGAGGCAATGTTCGAAAGAGCTTTCAAAGTATCGTTAAATAAATCTCACCATCTTCCTTTACAACTACTCTCTCTCTCTAGAGTTATATAAACAAAGTTCTTTCACTCTCTCAGATTG
Organism: Stictocephala bisonia; assembly: GCA_035578905.1. Classification (NCBI taxonomy): domain Eukaryota; kingdom Metazoa; phylum Arthropoda; class Insecta; order Hemiptera; family Membracidae; genus Stictocephala; species Stictocephala bisonia. Next base: position 9,942 of record JAQJVL010004287.1, on the reverse strand, counting down.
CAATCCAAACAATGTTTTACATTTAACATTATTCCAATGTATAATTATTCTAAATATGCTAATTTGTACTTGCTAATTATATGCTTTAAATATAATCTCACTATACGGTCAAATTTGATTTATTTATTCGTTTCACGTTATGTCTTCTATATCTATAAAATCCAATGTATATTTGTCTGTCCTTTATGCGCTACCAAACCGTCCAGCCGATCGCCATGAAACTTGGGGAAGTTGTTCTATATACCCCAGGGAAGGTTTCTGTCCTATTCCCGTTTCTTTAATCCCTCAGGGCTCCGTCCCTTGGACTTCTAAAGTTTCAATGTTAATCAAATAGCAGGATGCATGAAGGTATAATAAGTCAAATATAAAAAGAATATCAGCTGTGGGTTTGAAATATGTCAAAATTAAATTATACTATGTGTTAATTTTTTTAAACTGTTTATATTTTTATGTTTTGATTTCTTGAGAAGCTATATTAATTGATTGATTTATTTGATTAACAGCTGTTAAATAAAAACAAATAGAATAAAATTGTGGTAGGCAAAACTTTCAAAATTAAAAATAATTGAGTACAGTAGTAAACTACACAAAACATCAGCTGTTGTAAATTGGATACTGTCTAAACTGGAAGGTTGCTGCCCATTTCAATGATACAATCAAAACTCAATATTATGACCGGTGAAGTGGGCGGGTACAGCTTGTTCTATATATTAGAGATTAATTATTTAAGGTCGTTATTATTGGTGTTTATGGTTACAAGCTCATACATAGTACCTTTAATAAAGTAAATAAGGTAAAATTTTAATATTGTTAATTTATTGTTAAAAGTAAAGTAAGTGTAGCGAGAATAAAATTTCATATAATGGCTTGAGTTGTTTTTTGTTAAAGATCTCACCTCTGAAGTATCAAGTTAGGCATTTTTTCTGTTGGTCTTTCAGCTAGCTTGGTTTGAGACAGTATCACTTGTTTTATATCTTATAAATTTCAGGATATTATGAACGAAAATATATAAACTACAAAAAATATTATCTAAGTGGAGATATCTGCCCTTGGTATGAAGAGCTTTTTACAGCAAATTGATGGGTAAACTGTACAATGTATTACTTGAGGTTTTTCTGTTTATTTTTACAAAAGTACTGTAGATATGCTCTTGTAGACCATGTGCGTAAATTTTACTCATAGTGAAGTGCCGACCATTACGTTCATCGAGGATTAGAGGCTTGAACCTCACTCGCCACACCAGCAATCAAAGTGTAAGGTACGCTAGGGGTAAGTAGATTCAGGCAGGAGTGGTGGGGGGAACAGCCAAAACTTTGACTATACGTAATGTTTGACAATCTTACAGCTGGATATATTTCTTACCTTGGCAAACTCACATGCAAAATTCTTAGTTTGAGTGATGATCTTCTTCTATAAAAACTCCTTTTAAGTTTTATATCCTTCGAAGTTTTAATTTTAATTATTTGTATATAAGAACATTTTTGTAAGAAAAACATAGGTAATTTAAATAAAATCTTCATATATTTATTATGGATGTATATTATAAACATAAAATTTATTTGGTTTTCCAAATTTTACATAAGTTATTTTAAATATCACACTGTACTTTACGTGATTCTGAATCAATGAAATTTGTTATTTTAAATTGTATTACATTAGTAAAGTATAAATTGTGTCGTTACAATTAATTTTTTATCCAACATAAAAATAGAATGCATATACTCTATTTAAACGTGGACACGAAAAATTAGTTAGCTAAAACAAATATGCTGTTTGTTATTTAAAGTTAGAACCATAATTTTAACTTTACTATTAAAAAAATACAGTTAAAAGGCAGGACAATATGAGGGGTTTTTTCTGGATATTTAAACTATAATAAGCAAAAGAAGTATATACTTCTACCTTTCAATATCTTATTCAGTTCATAGAAATACTGTCATCTTTTCATACAGTTGTTTGATGTTTTAAATGTGTTTAGTTTCAAGTATATAAACACAATCATTTTTCAAACAATATTCATAAACTGTAACAAAGGTTTATATACGAATTTGAGAATAACTCTGTAAGAAGGTCTGAGATAATCAACACAACCATGCTAATTCAGTAAACTATTTAGTTTACGGCATTGAAATGCTAAATAAAAATTAATGTGAAGTTTTTTGTAACATGAATCCAATTGCCTGTAGTATAAATTCCATTTGTAATTTTTATTTCAATTGTCAAGTAAGCATACATTGGGACGCTCCAATGAAGTATATTTTGAATAGTTGAGTGTTTGACAGTGTTACAATGAAGAGCATAACACTTTAACAAGACATACAATAAATTTTATTTATTTCAGTAAATTTATATTTTGGAAAAAGAAATATTTCATTTGATTTCGGAAATGAGTTTATTTGGTTTCAGTACTAAAAATGTTTCCAACATTTGGGTGTTTTATATTTAAGGGGGATAAGATATTATTGAAATATTAGTATTTTTTCTTTCGGATCTATTTTGTGCTTACAAATAGAATGAAAAAGCTTGAAACTATACTAAAAATAAACAAAACTTAAAATTCTCATTAGGAACGATTAATATAACATAAAATGAAATACCTTATTCATTTTCAGGTTTTTTCAGTGGCTACACCGAAATCTTTGCCATCATATTAGCATTTGACCACTGATGAGTTTTGCTAACCTCAAAAATATTCGTGAACACCATGTATTGGTATTAAAACTACACAAAATGTCAGGATGCAACATTGTCATGTAATATATTTCATAATATTCCCATGAGTTGTAACTACTTACATATTTCGTTTTGTAATGTTTTGTGTTAACAGTTTAAATTGTAATGAGTTACGAGGTAACAGTCATCTGTTAAAACTACTAAATGTTTCATATTTATTTTATTTATATCATGACATATATTTAAATATTATTACGTAGGAATATGTAAGTGTTGAAAGCGTTCTACAGCACTTTACCAAATAGTATATGTAAACACTTTAAGTAATGGAACACATGTTGAAAGATAAACAAGAGAAAACTGTGTCTTTGTTACTTTCTCTTACGTTAAAACTATGTTTTCCGGTATAATGGACTGACACTTCTAATTATAAACTGACGAATAACGATATTTTTAAAAGAAAATGATTTACAAGATATAGTGCAATGCAAAATAATCTGCTTTGATATGAGGTAATCGTTCAGATATGATAGAATTGATCTTTAGTACGTTGTGCAATAATATAAAATTAATAAAAGCTAAAATAATTTTAAGATACTTTCTAATTAATGTTATTCTACTAATTTTAATTTAGTTTATTTTTTCAATTTATAGTAAAATAAAAATATATTGTATTTAACAATTATATTTTAGGAAGAGATAAAATCAACCATTTTAGTAATTAATTAACAAAATCGAATACCAGAAAAAGTTGTTTGTTTACGTCAATAATGTAAATTAAACTATGAATGTTCCTTTGTTCCAATTTATAAGGATTTTTTCAAGAAACAACGTTTTTCCTCATTAATTTGTTTATTTATCTAAAAAGTTCAAAGTAAGATGCAGCTTGTTATTTTTAATTAATAGATTTTTTATTATTTCAGTATAAGAAATGACAGGAAAGTAAGTAAGCACTATAAGAAAGAATGACTGATAATTGTAAGACAGGTTCCAGTTAGTTTTTGTGTAGTTTATTCATTTTATATTTGAAAAATATTAAATAAATTAATTTTAAATACAAATTTTAAGGAACAGATTCAATTTATAAGCTTTTGTTTCATCAAAATCAAATTGATACATATCAGAAACAACATAAATCTGAAAAAGTAAAAAGTAGTTGAAGTCGTTTCATATTAACCTCATTTTAAAGTAAATGTTGTAATAAATGATTAAATGTTGTCATTACATAAAGTTTGAGTTTAGATTTGCACTTTATAAAATTAAAATGTTTTATTGTAAAATTCTTCCATACAAGCTGTGTATTTTATCTCTTCATCCAACAGACGCTTCTTGATTTAAAACCTACCTTCTATTGTTTACCATAAGAATACTGAAGCTAGTAGAAATATAGTTGGTATTAAAACAAATATAATTACTTAATTAACTGTGTTTATTTTGACGTAGATATATTTAAACAATTGTTAACCCTTAATTTTAATTACATCTATAAATATATCGGTTGAATGTAGTCATCTTACATATTTATGGCATTTTTTATTAAATGATTTAAAAACAGTTTATCTGTTAGTGTAAACCACACATCAAAATAGTCCGATGACATTTTAGGCGGCGTTGCCATATCGTTTCTAAGAACCAACCAAACCACATGTTTCATCTATGACAAGTATGCGTATGTTCAATACTGTAAATTTAATTGGCGTTTGTTTACAAAACAACTGTATTGGTCATATTTAAAGAACCTCTAGAACGTTTGTGTAAAATTAACTGTAGTATGTGTTAATTCTGTAATTGTTTATAGCATTAATAATAATATAATAATTTATATTTTGTAGAAAGTACTATTAAATATGTTTATCAAATTAAATAGCTGTTTTTATCCGTAATTAAATCACTAAATATATATAACCAAAACACGTGCATTATAACACAAACACGATAACTATTTAGGTATCACGACGAGACTGCGCAGTAGACTGTAACGGTCAAAATCAGCTGGTTTGTGTATTCTATTAAATACTGGTAACTAAATCCACCAAATAAATAAGTATTCAGCTGAATATTTAAGCAAGTTATTTACAACTTTTCAGCTGGAATTATAATTATGGCAATTAGAACAGAATTTTTGTGTTTATTTTTGCAATATCGCCAATGTGACGTTATTGGAGATGTGCGTGTAACTTACCGTCTTCTTTTCTATGTACCGTGGTTTATAATGAAAAATTATAGTGTTTGTTTACTGCAACAGATGTTTAGACAAATTGTACCGGGTCGTTTTGACCGGTACATTTTTCGGTTTTTTTTCGTTGTCTGCCAGGCTGCCTGAGATCGCTCACGCTCTGCGTTCCGCGTACTTTGGTAGCCGTTGGCCCGGTTCCGTTAAGTTCCGTGTTCCAGAAGCTTCGGGTCCGCTTAACCAGCCTTCTAGATGGTTCAGAGCTGTTCAGTGGGTCTGCGGAGGTTAGTCTTGTGCTGTCTGCCGATCAACTAACTATGCGTGGCTGAGAGACACTGTAACGTAAGTGTTCATTTTGTAAATTTCTAATATATCGAATCACCCTTTTGGTGAGAATATTTTGTTTCCATCATTATTAATCGTTCTTGCTTGTGTTTTAGGGTTTTGTTAAATTTAATTTCTTTGTCTAGTTTAGTTAACCTATGTTTGAGCCATGTGCTCCAGGTTTACAGGTTTACCAGTAATTGCTTTTTTATATCTTGGTTTTATTTTCAATTGTAATTCTGTATGATGTTTATTGAGCCTTTTTACAGTTGTAGGTTACCGATTTACCATATTTTTTGTTCATTAACAATAACCTAGCCTATCCTTAGCTTTCATGTTAATTCCTATTGCTCATGTTTCCATAGACTAGTTTTCAGTTTGTCCTTTAAAAGTTCATATACGTAATTAATTCTTTGATATTTTGTTAAATTTGTAATTTTCTTAAATCTGAGTTTGCCAACATAATTATTCATAACCTAAAAAAAAAAAATAGATCTTTTAGTTTTTCCAGTGTGCTAATCATGTATAATTTCCGTCTGTTCTGGATTTGTTTTGCCATTTCATGTATTAGGGGTTATGTGTAATATTTTGTGTTGTGATGGCTGGACTGGTTTTAATTGTGCTGTGGTGTTTGCCCTACAGTCCAGGGTCCTCGAGTGGGACGTTCAGACCCTCGGCCTGCCGTCCGGGGATTGCCGACCTTCTGCACTGCTAGCCTGGCCTGAGGACCATGTTGGAGTCTGGAGTCGCCAGCTACCCGCTCTACATCTGTGGTGGTAGAAGTCTTCTGTCCTCAGGTCAGTGCGTTCTATGTAGTTTCCTGGCGGCTGAGCTGAGGGGTTTTGGTGAGATTAAAAAGAAAAAAAAAAAAAGAAATAAAAAGAAAAAATCATGAAATATAAAAGAAGAAAAAAAATGTTTAGGGAACTGAATGTGGCCTAGGCCTAACTTTGGACAGAGTGACAGTGAATTATGAAACAGCCATGGGGACTTAATTATTTTTTATTAAAGAGGGAAAAGCTTTTAAAATACCCAAGATTTTTTTGATGTTAATATTTATTTTATTTATATTTATTGTTATTTATTTAGTTAGTTTATTTGTTATGGTTAATCTTTACGTAGTTTATTTTTTGTTATAGTTTTTAAATTTTATATTGGTTAGGTCCCCATTGTTAAACCATGTGGTTATTTATTTATATGTTTAGGCCTAGTTGTTATTTATTTTTTCGTTGTTAATTGTATTATTGATGGTCAGGGGATAATAGAACGGTACCGTGTTAGATTTTCTTTTAAATTATTTAATTTTTAAACTTTCACCAAAAGGGGATTATTGTTCTTTGCTTAACTTTCAATTCGGAGCTGCCCAGGGATGCCGGCTTACTCCCTGGCCTCGGTGGAATCAAGGGATATGTGGGCTAAATTGCCGGTTTAATTGTTGTTTTCCAGACGTTTTCTAAATTTTCACTTTTATTTGGGGTTATCTAAATTTGTTTCTAAGTTTGTCACCTTTTAAAATTCTGTAATAAATTTTCCTTACGTTTTGGGAGTCTCAGGCCAAACTGCAGATAGGCCATACAAAAATTGATTGTTAAATTTGGTATTTGTGGAGTTTTGTTGTTTCTGTAGTTTATGTGTTGTATCTTGTTAATTTAGTGTTTATGGTTATTGATATTAAGTGCTAATTTATATTGGGGCCTTCTGCCCGTTAATATTGTGGCCTTCTGCCTAATTTTGTTTTGGCCTTCTGCCTGCCAAGTTTTGCTTATTTGTTGATTTTTTTTGGTAATAAATTAGTTTTGCTCAGCTGCCGAGTATTATTTTGACCCTCCAACTGCCACCCGTGATCCCATCGCTCGACTTGTTTTGAGCCATCCCCCGGTGGGCACGCTTACCAGCTTTGGTGGGGGGATGGGTCTCAATTGGTAGCAGAGCGTGGTTGCCTATAATAATAAAAAAAAAAAAAAAAAAAAAAAAAAAAAAAAAAAAAAAAAAAAATTTAATTCTTTCTTGGTTGTTGACGGTGGGTGTTTGCCAGTTAGTAGGCCATGGTTGGCCGACCTACCGTCAAGGTGTCTTGGTAATACGTAAAAAAAAAAAAAAAAAAAAAAAAAAAAAAATATTAAATAAAAATTATTTAAAAAGAAAAAAAATTAAAAACCAAATAAATCATTTAACTTAATATAAAAAAAAAAAAAAAAAAAAAAAAAAAAAAAAAACAAAAAACAAAACCTAGGCAATCTGCTTGGTTACTTTGTTGAATGGGTTTCATGGGCCCAGCGAAGTCTGCGCCGGAACTCTCCTGGAAATTTGTCATAGCACTTTTTGCAAACAGGCTTCAAATCAATCTCGTAAAACTTGGTCTTCTGATTCACCATGGCCTACTAACTGGCAAACACCCACCGTCAACAACCTCAACACACCCCGTCAGGGTAGTTCGCTCCCTGTTTGAGGGGTTTCCCCTCTTAGATTCTCTTTGGCGTCCTTGGAGCACCACTCTTTGGAGGTTCTTCTTCTTCTGTTTGGTTCCCTGAGGTACCGAGTTCTCCCCTGCCTGGGTGTGTTGAGGTTTTGCAGAGGGAGGTTGTACCGGGTCGTTTTGACCGGTACATTTTTCGGTTTTTTTTTCGTTGTCTGCCAGGCTGCCTGAGATCGCTCACGCTCTGCGTTCCGCGTACTTTGGTAGCCGTTGGCCCGGTTCCGTTAAGTTCCGTGTTCCAGAAGCTTCGGTCCGCTTAACCAGCCTTCTAGATGGTTCGAGCTGTTCAGTGGGTCTGCGGAGGTTAGTCTTGTGCTGTCTGCCGATCAACTAACTATGCGTGGCTGAGAGACACTGTAACGTAAGTGTTCATTTTGTAAATTTCTAATATCGAATCACCCTTTTGGTGAGAATATTTTGTTTCCATCATATTAATCGTTCTTGCTTGTGTTTTAGGGTTTTGTTAAATTTAATTTCTTTGTCTAGTTTAGTTAACCTATGTTTGAGCCATGTGCTCCAGGTTACAGGTTTACCAGTAATTGCTTTTTTATATCTTGTTTTATTTTCAATTGTAATTCTGTATGATGTTTATTGAGCCTTTTTACAGTTGTAGTTACCGATTTACCATATTTTTTGTTCATTAACAATAACCTAGCCTATCCTTAGCTTTTCATGTTAATTCCTATTGCTCATGTTTCCATAGACTAGTTTTCAGTTTGTCCTTTAAAGTTCATATACGTAATTAATTCTTTGATATTTTGTTAAATTGTAATTTTCTTAAATCTGAGTTTGCCAACATAATTATTCATAACCTAAAAAAAAAAAAATAGATCTTTTAGTTTTTCCAGTGTGCTAATCATGTATAATTTCGTCTGTTCTGGTTTTGTTTTGCCATTTCATGTATTAGGGGTTATGTGTAATATTTTGTGTTGTGATGGCTGGACTGGTTTTAATTGTGCTGTGGTGTTGCCCTACAGTCCAGGGTCCTCGAGTGGGACGTTCAGCCCTCGGCCTGCCGTCCGGGGATTGCCGACCTTCTGCACTGCTAGCCTGGCCTGAGGACCATGTTGGAGTCTGGAGTCGCCAGCTACCCGCTCTACATCTGTGGTGGTAGAAGTCTTCTGTCCTCAGGTCAGTGCGTTCTATGTAGTTTCCCGGCGGCTGAGCTGAGGGGTTTTGGTGAGATTAAAAGAAAAAAAAAAAAAAGAAATAAAAAGAAAAAATCATGAAATATAAAAGAAGAAAAAAAATGTTTAGGGAACTGAATGTGGCCTAGGCCTAACAGAGTGGACAGTGAATTATGAAACAGCCATGGGGACTTAATTATTTTTTATTAAAGAGGGAAAAGCTTTTAAAATTCCCAAGATTTTTTTGATGTTAATATTTATTTTATTTATATTTATTGTTATTTATTTAGTTAGTTTATTTGTTATGGTTAATCTTTACGTAGTTTATTTTTGTTATAGTTTTTAAATTTTATATTGGTTAGGTCCCCATTGTTAAACCATGTTGTTATTTATTTATATGTTTAGGCCTAGTTGTTATTTATTTTTTCGTTGTTAATTGTATTATTGATGTCAGGGGATAATAGAACGGTACCGTGTTAGATTTTCTTTTAAATTATTTAATTTTTAAACTTTCACCAAAAGGGGATTATTGTTCTTTGCTTAACTTTCAATTCGGAGCTGCCCAGGGATGCCGGCTTACTCCCTGGCCTCGGTGGAATCAAGGGATATGTGGGCTAAATTGCCGGTTTAATTGTTGTTTTCCAGACGTTTTCTAAATTTTCACTTTTATTTGGGGTTATCTAAATTTGTTTCTAAGTTTGTCACCTTTTAAATTCTGTTAATAAATTTTCCTTACATTTTGGGAGTCTCAGGCCAAACTGCAGATAGGCCATACAAAAATTGATTGTTAAATTTTGGTATTTGTGGAGTTTGTTGTTTCTGTAGTTTATGTGTTGTATCTTGTTAATTTAGTGTTTATGGTTATTGATTTAAGTGCTAATTTATATTGGGGCCTTCTGCCCGTTAATATTGTGGCCTTCTGCCTAATTTTGTTTTGGCCTTCTGCCTGCCAAGTTTTGCTTATTTGTTGATTTTTTTTGGTAATAAATTAGTTTTGCTCAGCTGCCGAGTATTATTTTGACCCTCCAACTGCCACCCGTGATCCCATCGCTCGACTTGTTTTGAGCCATCCCCCGGTGGGCACGCTTACCAGCTTTGGTGGGGGGATGGGTCTCAAAATCATCAATATTTTCAATGAATTTATATTTGACAACATTGCTGGGCGGGGG